>JARHVA010000771.1:3400000-3507500 GCA_037957365.1 Torreya grandis | reverse complement strand
AATCCCTCTATCATGCACCTATAATAATCAATATCATGCACTATGTTGTCTACTTGGGTCTGGGCCATACCATCTCTCCATCATCTAAAACCAACCTTAAAACTAGCTAGAATCATGGTAGGTAACCCCAATAGCCATGTCACCATGATATGCTCATATGCCTAATAGTGGATTAAATTCCTAACACACAAACTGTATCATCATCGTAGTCTCAACCCATATAGCTCTTTGTATAACTATGCCAAAAACACTGGTCCCCATGAAAATACAGTCTACTACTCAACCATCTATACTAAAACACCTATCAATGCAATAAAAAATCTCCCACCATCTACATCTAGTAGTGTATACACCATAATCCCTATCATCATCAAGATGCTCAGCTAATGTTACTCCTCATTAGCAATAAATAATTGATCATAGGCAAAGCCCACTGAGTGATAGGTCACCTCACTAACATGCTCTCCAATTAATGCCACCATATGTATATCATGATCCTCTTTCAAACATGAGAAGAGCTCCTCACCCTAGAGTGGTAACTATAAAATCTTGTATGCATCCTCCTGAGTCACTATCAACTCTTCAGTTGGTAGATGAAAAGTTTTGGTGGTGTGATCCCACCTCTCGATGAATGTTATCATCAAATTCACATCTCATGTGACTCTATAATATCATTGCACTCCCCTTAAATCTACAAAAACCATGTTACCCCACTCATTTTGGGTGAAATCCTGCTTCATCCATGTCAGAAACATCAGTAGGCAATCCCACAACATCAACTCCAACCTAGCCTATATCCATACACACACAACTCAAGTCACATAATTTCTAATATAACCTATCACCATCTTTTTCCCTTCTCTCTGGGAGAACTACATTAGTCTGACACCCTTTATCATCCTATGTAGGTAACACTCAATTTATATGAGGTCTTTTGAGGTTAGCTCAGTCATATACCCACCTAACTATCTAATCTACTCTCCCCTCTCTACCCTAGGCTTCAATGTCTCTCTCTCTCCACCCTAGGCCCAATTGCCTATCAAAAATATAGGCCTCATAGCTTATCTCCCTAACCTTCAACCATATGACCTATCTTTTAAGACTTAGGTCCCTGACCTATTTCAACCTATCCCTTTTTACCCATTTTCCCTAAAACACTTTTAACCATACCTTAGATTTTTTTCCCTGGGCTTTGAGATAACGATATTGGCTTGAGGCCATCACCTGAGCTATGTAGGTAGCACTCAATTAACACAAGGCTTTTTGAGGCTGGCTTAGTCATTCAGCTAGTTACTTTGATTAAATATCCAAATTGACATTTTCTCTTATTTTTAAGTTCTACATAGTCATCGACATCGATTTGGTAGGCCAACATTAGTGCTTGATGTTGGCTGAAGATGATAGAAACATATCGACATTGGCACCATGTCAATTGATGTCAATGGACCCTAGTGACATCAGTGACTGGCTCAACCCTAGGGCTAAATGACCTAATCCCCAAACATTAACTTTTAATCATAAAAATCTACCCTAAATCCCTTCCAAATTAACCTAAACCTACCCCACCCTATTTCCTACCCCCCTCAACACCTTTTATCTACCCATACTCTAAATTTAGGCAAATTAACCAACTCAAATTCAAAATTAACTCATAGAGTCTCTTACCTCATCTTTCCATCTCCTTTGGGCTGAAATAACTAGTTCTTGTGGTGCCATGCCTCCCACTGGGTCCCCTCCTAGCTCTACCATCTCAGTCACACTCAGAGCTATTTTTATCTCTAATCAAATGTTGTAAATACGTTTTGGTGGGCTGCCAAACCCCTTTTTGTCAAGTTTGGTCACCCACTGATGTCAGCATCCTTGACCTAATCCACTAATGTCAAAAATATTTCCCACCTATGTCAGTAATCTTGCCCTAAGCCACTGACATTGGTATTATTTACTACCAACATCGGTGACATCACTAATATCATTACCCTTACATTAAAGTTTCCACTAACACCCATAATCCTTTAGACTCTACCCATAATATGGGGCAATTTGGAGATCACATATATCTCCCCAACCATGACAACCACATTTGGAGATCACTTAAATCTCCACCCATGATGACTTTGACTGGAGATCATGAATATCTCCTCACCCATTGACCCTTTTACACCAACCTTACATAACTTTTTTAGACCTCTTATGTTATTCTGCTATAGTTGGCTATTATACACATACATATATATTACATGTTTTAGATGGTGACCAAGCTTGTCCTATCATCTGCAGCCTTTTATGTTTCTCAAGGGAACTTCCTACCTTAGATACCTAGCACACATAGACCATTAGAGCTATAAATTTGATTATTTTGACTTTATCAGCTATCACTTACAAGCTATGCTTTGGTTATTTCTATCTAAGTCCTCCTCAAACTTACCTATTCTTGATTTTGTCAACTATGACTCATATTAGTATACGCATAAGTAGTGATACCACATTCTACTCCACTCACCCACTTCACTTATCAAACTGGTACCCGATTTTGGTTTCTCCTCTATTGATTCCTATTTTGAGGGGTGATACCTCATCCAATACCTCAAGCATCTAACTCCTATTTTTGTCTTGCAACTTATCAGTGCAAATTAAAAGACAAAAAACCAAAATTACATCACATAAGTGTGTAATTCCCTGTGTCAAAACCCCCCTTGAGCCCTTTTTCAATAATACTGATTAGCATCCCTAACCCATGCTTTTACCCCTCACACATTTATTTAAGTTAATTAAAAATCCATTTTGCCACCTTACCTGGCCACATCGTCATAAGAATAATTCTCACCTAATGAGTCACCTCAAGACTTAGTCCCCTTATCTTAACTACCCAAGACTTTTTATCATCCCAAAAATAAATTCCTAACCAACTACGTCATTCTTAACCTCCTATTTCTACCATTTTGTAATAAATACCACACTTGGCACAAGAAATAATTAAAAATAGGCTAAAGTTAGTAAGTTTACCTATTCTAATTCCACTGATGTCAATCAACCCACATCTGACATTGGTGGGATCAATAACGTCAGTTATATAAGCCAAACTCCAAACTAATGTTCAGGTTGGTAGAAATCAAGAAAACTCATTCTTATTTGGATACAGGCTTTTGGCATTCAAATTTTGACACCTTGGCTTACTATTATCTTACATAAGTAAACCTAGATCAGGAACCAAACTCTTGAGAACCAGTAACACCCACTTTTTTCTCTATTAAGACATCAGTTTGAACTACCTGATAGGAGCCATCCATCTGACACTTATCATTCAGTCACCTCTATAGCTAAGTACATCACTTATTCTTTAAGTCTTTAAGTAGTTACTTCATAATCACTTTATATATACTATTTATTGCTTTACACATTCATAAATAAACCCCCATGAAGGATTCATAAAGATTCCCCTATTGTTTCCCCTTGTGTCAACACACTAAACCTCTAATCAGATCCATCCAAATAATACTTTCTCTCTCACAACTCTCCCCCAATCTTCTAAACCTGACCAAAACCTTTCCCAAACCCAAAAAAGCCTTCTGTAATCTCCTAGGAAATTATTTCCCCTACCAACATTGATAGCCTAACTAATATTGGTCACATTTCCTCACTGACCTTGGCAGCCTAACTGATGTCAGTAACAATGGATTTCTAGTAACCCTTCTAAGACCTACCCAAACAACTTCCAAAATACAAACTGAATATACCACCTACACTCTGTTACTTTTTTCTATACTCAGGTTATGAATAACGGTAACATTATCTCTCTTTTACTCTCTCTTGGTTATTTATTACTCTTTTGTCTCTCAAAATTAGACTGTTATCTCTAAAGAAGTTTGACACTTCTTGAAACAAGCACATAGTTTGGTAGCTCACTCATATATCTTCTAACAAAATTTTTGTGGTAGTGCTTTCTTACTTGTAGGTAGTCCTCCCTAGCCAAAGAGGAGTGCTCACAATGTATGGATATGGTGTGTAAACTAATTTGGGTTCATTCTAATCACTTATCCCTATCCTTCTCTATTTTTCTTTAGACTTGAAATAGAAACATTTTAGCGAAATAGATTCCACATAAAAAAAAAAATGGATCTCACTTATTTACACATATTTCTTTCATTTCTTGCAAATAATAAGGAAACCATACTTGGTCCTATCATGTATATGAATGATGAAATTTACCATATGTTAATACAAAGCTTCATTCTTTGCATTGCACGCTTAATTTTCATAATATGGGATGTTATTAAGAAAGTTATTGTTAAACATATAAGATCCCTCTCCTTCAAAGCAATGTTTAATTGTATTTAATACAAGGTTTCATTACTTACTTTCTATCTCTCATATGGAAATTTTTTCAAGTTTATCTTGCTAAACATATTAGAAATATCATAGCACATGTCAAAGTTTTTTATGCATTCTTGCACCATTTCATGCTCTCTATCCCTTACTCTGTATCTTTCATATGGAATTTTTTTCAAGTTTATGTTGCTAAATATATTAGAAATATCATATCACATGTCAAAATTCTTTATGTATTAATGCACAAATTCATGATCTCTATCCCTTAATTACTATATCTCATGTGGAATTCTCTTTATAATCATATTTCTATACAAATTACATGCATCTCATCTCATATACATGGTTTCTACCTAAATGTATCTAACTTGGTGGCTACTTTTGAGTATCTTCCTTCTCCTCCTCTCCCCTAAGAGGGTGATAACTACTTTCCCTCTAACCAAGTCCATGTTATGACCCCTCCAAAAGGTGAGGCAACCTATACTATTGTTACTATTTCATATAATTAACTTATATCTTCTTCAAACCATCTTCAACATATGTGCTTACATGTTCAATTGAAAGTAACTAAGATTCACACTTATGATACTCGAAGGGATAAAATCACTTGTATGATCAAGATGATTTCAAATTTATAAACACATATTCAAATATTACATGAAAATATCACATCATTGGAAAATAAAATTATAATACAAAGACCTCAAAGGCACCCTAGTGCCAATCATGTATATGCACCTTCACCTAGTCAATTGGTTGCAAGCAATGTTACATATCAAAATAAGAAATCGCAACAAAGTAACTCTACAACTAGTGATTCAAAAAGCATTCCAAGATCAAATAAGACTTCAAGTGAGGTACTAAGGAAAATGATTAAATATAATTTGATTAAACTACCTCATCTACATCTACTAATAATATCCAAATATTATTGTGCATATCATAGAATGCATGAGCATCACATAGATTCATGTTTGGCATTGAATAAATATATATAATAGATAATTGATAATGATGACCCTATACAAGGTAAATCAATTAGGTAATCCATGATGACACAAGAACACTTTCATAAAGGGTCAAATTCAAAAATAGTATAAAAGTGGTTACCAAAGCAGAACTCAGAACAATAAAAGGATCAAAAAGCAAAATTAGAGCAACAAACATTACCATAAGCATAGGTAAAGCATGAAAATATACAACTCTACCTCTCTAAAATGAGGCTCAACTGTCAAACTAGTATGGGTGTGGTAAAAAATATCTACAATAATTTGATTATGAAGGTCAAGGGTTGGGAAAGCAAGCTCAAGGCATCACTACTCCTATTCTAGCAGTTGATAATGTTTGTCACCATAGTTTGGGATTTATTGAACATCCTAAAAAAATTCATTCATAGACACAATTTATCAAAGAAAAAGATCCAAATACAGTAAAATTAAATGCTAGCATTCCATTGGTTCAAGATCAAGATGATAATGATGAGTGGAATAATACAGGTTATTATGATTTCCAAGATACCAATAATGAATCCAGATATTCAAAGTCATATTCAAATCCATTCCCTCACACTTCAAAATCATGAATGATTCATTTGTTTGATATAGGACACCATGATAGGGAGTCTCCCATGACACTCATCGATTAGTATCCTCTCTTCTTAGTACTTATTATACATGGTCTCTTTATGATTGATTGTACATAGATTATTTTCAAATTATTATACATACTTTATTTATTATTGATTGTATAAAGCTTCAAATATTTAAAAATATATAAACATTCAAATATTCCAAAAATACTAAAAATAATACAAAATTTCAAAATCCAAAAACATTCAAATAATTTAAAACACCAAAAACGTTTTGATTGTATGCATTATCTATGCTTTACATTTCTAATACTATGCTAGACATACATTTTACTATTATATGCTTTTGTTCGTCAATTTATCTACATTACCATGCTTCACTTGATCTAATTTGAGTGTGTGCAATGACTTCCAGATCCTTGATTGCCTCACTCTACCCATTGAGGGGGCATCCTACTTCTACATACAAGACACATACATAAATATATTTACCTATTGGGGGCATCTTCTACATGACTACACTATCCAAGTTATATCATTCCTACACCACACATTCTAATTATCATGTTGATGTACATTATTTACTAGCTTACACAGATTACTCTATCAATACTCACTAGTATATAACATTTGTGTATTTCTTAGCATCTATATGGTCTTGTACTCTATGTCTTGTATACTTTCACTTCTTACTTTGATTAGTTAGATGTGATTGTATTTTTAGTATTTACATGTTTTCCTTTCTTGTTTTACATATCTAGATGTGATTGCATATCATAGTTCCTATTTGTCTCCTGTATGTGCCTTAGGACAATTGTTGATGTCCTTTATTTCTATTCTTGTGTGTGCCTTAGAACATTTGCTAATGTCCTTTTCCTATACTCTTTTATATGGTTGTGGCTTTCACACCAAACTACTTGTTTCAATTATATGTGTATGTGTATGTAGTATTTGAACATGCCTTGTATGCTTGCTTTATAGTTTGAGTGACATGTGCCCATGTCCCTTATTTTCTTGGCCCCTTGGCCACTCTTGCAGGCTTCTTGCTTCTTACCTTATATGCTTGTTGAATGATTGCTTTTCTATTGTTTGTAATGCCATGATCCACATCATGCATTATCTTGCTTTCTTGGATGCCATGATGGACATCATGCTCTATCCATCTTTGACAACTAACAAGTAACAAACTTCCAATTTTAATTTAGTACATTGAACATGTTATTACATTTTTATATCTATCTAGGCATACCCCTATTAATCTAACAATATCTTATTACAAATAATGCTATATCTTGAGATATCTTGGCAATCACCATTGTTATTTCATGTATCTTTGTAGCACAACACACTTGTAAGACTCTTTATTTTGAGGGTAGTCATTACAGGGTCTTCATTATTACCTTTAGAATAGGGGGAAACAAATAGAGGTTTTTTCATAGAGATCAGAGTTCCTAATGGTCAAAAATTTAGTTTTCAAAACACTCAGAACAATAACCAGACTTCAAACCAGGCCGAACAAACTAGCCAGATAGTGACAATTTTAGAATAGTCATTAGATTTAGCCTTAGACAAGAGTTCCAAGATTAGAATATAGCATCAAAACAATAAGGTGTTTATTTTTTGTGCTCTTATCCAAATAGCAAAAAAAATAGGTTTTTTAGAAATAGGTAGAAAATTAGGTTCAACTACAGTTTTGCACATCTAGACTAGTTCAAATATAATAGTTTTAGTATAGTTTTTCTTAGAGAATCCAAATATAAGGAGAATCATGTGCAACATGATGGCTCTCACTTCTAGTTTTAGATAGGGAAGTTGGTATAACTTCCAGATCATAATCCATGTTACAAACACCAATTATTGGGGACAATGTGCATGTCACATTTGTCTTCTTTTCTTTTTAAATTTAGCATATTATCCAGGCATTCTTAGTAGTTGCATGCCTTATTCCATCTGTAGGTGGTTGGCATCATTTTAGAGTGGCTTTAATATAATCCTAACCTCCAAATTTTAGAATGGATTTTATATAAACCTAGTGCCCATTTTTAGAGTGGCTTTCATACAAGCCTAATCTCCACCTTTCAGAGTGGCTAAGAGTGGCTTAGTTTTTAGCATACATTTAGTTATCTATGACACATTTTCAAATTATAAAGCATTCATGGGATTCAGGATCCATCTCATATGACACACATTTCATACCGATATCAATTCATAGCTTCACTTCACAGGGTAATGATGGAGCCAAAAGACTAGTTAGTCTTTGTATTATTGAGCCATATACTTAGATGGATTAGAAACATCTATTAACACATACATGATCACATAGCTTCACTTACTGGGCAACGATGGAGCTAAAGGGCCAGCCTTTGCATTCTTGAGCCACTCTTGGGGAATTGAGCACTCAACTCCATTCATGATATTACTCTTGGTACATCACATACCCATCATTACTCAACATCATCCAGTATCACTCAGAACCATAACAAGTTTTGTATTGGTCTATGTACCTAGTGAGGTGTATTCATTCCACTTTCTTCCTCTTTTTTCTTACCCAACTTTACACATTCTTATTTTAGATATAGCGTATCTAGTAAGAAATGATCTAATTTTTTTTTCTTGTAGATTCACACTTCATGATGTGCTCTCTCTACACACACCTAGCATCTCATAGCCTCATAAGCTTCACCCTTGTAGGTAAGTTTAGGTATGCTTTTTATTTTTTCTTTACCCTAGTATTTCACTTTGTTGCATCACTAGAATAAAAGGGGGTAAATGTAATCATATAAAATATGAAAATTGGTAACTTGAGTGTGGCTTATGACACCCAACCCATAGGTCCCTCTTACTTTCTCTCATGACCCTCATAGACATCTTTTCATTGATTCCAAATCATTTGTAGCCTTCTATACAATGATTCTACCTCCTCCAAACAACATTTTCAATAATTATTCCATCCCCTTGGGTCCCATTCCTTTAGGACTATAGTGTGTAGGAAAAGGATTAAACCTAGAATCAAAGGCCCTCATTCTTGAGTTGTAAAATCACAACTTCATCTTGGTAATTTTAATATTGGGGTTGTGAGTCATGGTTTTTTAAGGCCACTAATGCTCAACCATTGTCTTGTATTTTTTGGAATTATTCTAAGCTTTTTTCTATTGTGTAGGGGGTTTGTTATTATAAAGTCACATATATAAGATCCTTTTATCTTTTATATCTTTTTTTTTTTTGTTATTGCTAACCACTTGTTATAACTAGGACTTTATCCTTGTGTGTGATTTTATCTGTGTTCATTACAAGGTCAATAGGAAAGGGAGACCAAGATAGGAGATCATCAAAAGACACAATCACACATAGTATTTTACCTTTCCCTTATCTTCAATAAAATTGTAGATTTTGAGATCTTCAGAATAACAATTTTCATCTATTAAATAGTGATATTGTAGTCTAAGTCACAATTTTTCAAATTGGTCATTTTAATTCTATTTTTAGGATATCTTTAAAATTTCATAAAGGTAGACTTACCATATAATTTAATAGAAAATAACTTTCTATTTGTACAGGGTTTTATCCATTTTGATAGGCATCTTATCATTTATTCATAAATTTTGAATACATCATAAAATCCATTTAAATCCATCATAATTTATCTGTAAATAAGAATCTTTAAATAATTCTAGACACCCGAACAATCTTTCATACCCTTTATAGGTCCCTTTTTATGTCAAATATTTAAATATTGAGGTTTTGTAATTTATAAAAAAATCTATGATTATTGATTTGTAGCTAATAGTGATTTTATCATTTTAAGTCACATGCTTTATGTAATGTTAGGGTTTTTTAGGTTAATCATCATGGTTAGCTAATTTCTACAAAATTGTAACTCACAATCTATGATTTTTCTTTGAGTAGCGATTTTGTAGTTTTTAGTTGTGGTTTTGCACTGTGTAATTGTGATTTTGCATTGATTTTTGCCTTTGATTTAGTCTTTTTTGAGTGCATTTTTTAGTCTATTTTAGTGAATTTTAAGTCATTATAAGCCTCCTACAAGGCCCAAATTTCCTTTAGCATTGGGGGCTTTGCCCCTCGACCCCGCCCTATACTATGATAGGGAATGCGCTTGGGGCACTACCCCCAGACCTCAAAAGGGGCTCTCCCTCTTAACCCCATTGGGGGTTCCTACCCCCAAACCCCTGCATCATGGCCTACTCACCCCAAAGTAATTATAGAGCCAAAACTTGTTTTTTAAGGTATTTTTTAAGGCCTATTAGACTAACATATTGTTTCTTACAAGGGTAAATCTAAAGGCTATTTTGTCTTTCTAACATCATATTTTACAAGGCATATTTTGGTCTAATATCTTGTCTTACAGGTTTCTCCTCAAGATTACCAATCAAACTACTAATCCTTGTCTTAAATGTTACCTCCTTTTGAGTTCTACTTAAAAACTACTAACCCATGTGCTTGCAGGCCACTAGTCAAAGACTCCATTTGGCACTTTGAAAATTATTTTTGAATCATCTTGTCTTACATATATCATTTTTTTATCACTTTGTCTTGTATATATCATTTTCATCTTTGTAGTGTATATTCTTGTCTATCTTTTTTATTATAAATATATCATACATTTTAATCTAATCGATTAATTAATCTTTTATATTGCTTGATTGTCTCCTGGGGCTATGGTTGGTCTATACTCTACCCCTTACATCCTTATGATGATTTCTAGGGGATCAAAAAACACCTATAAACCCCATTCCATTTTTATTTTTCTAAGGGGCTAGTGATCATGGATTTCACCACTTTGCACTAGTCCAAACTCCATGTTCCGATGGAGTCTAAAAATTAAGAGAGTTGTCATTAGGTGCCAAAGCAGAATTCCCCATAAATAGTTTGATGAAGTGAGGAATGATTAAGCTCCAAGATACAAGGTAGTCAGACAACATCTTAAACGAACTTGGGCCCCATCATACCTTCATATATATATGGGGTGCACCTAGAAATATTTATCTATACCTAGATTAAGAGCCTTATACTATAACATGTGTACCACTATAGGATTCAGTATCAGCTCTGAAGTAGTCATCGAGTATGAACAGGGTTGAAAGGGTTCGATCGATACCATAATGTGTTATCAAGATATAAACTCACCCACAAAGCTATTGGATGATGTGGGCATTAGGTTCCACACCCTTAAGTTTATTAATAATATGTTTTAACTTTCTTGCTTGGGTATGTGTTGTTTTATATCCATGTTGTTTATGCACTGAGTCATCCTTCACTCAAACCTAGACACATCTATCTAGGTTTTTGCATAATCCATCATATTATATATATTTTCCTCGTCATTTTGTCATCACCCTCTTGTACATACCATCTTGTATATCTTTGTGTTGGCTTATCTCCCATCTTGTCTTCATCCCATCCTAGGCTAGTCATACACACTCATCATTACTCACATCTCCATCACCAACATATTTTATTGTAATCCATGTCATCATCCATTTGTATATATTGTCTTTATCTTATCCCATCCCATCTTATCTTCATCCTACCTTAGTCTAGTCATCCTCACCCCATAATTCGCATATCATAACCATTATCTCTTATATCCTCATATTTCCCTCTTGTACTTATTGTTTTACATCCTTTTATCCCCTTCTACTACTATAACCACTCATCATTAGTCACACCCCCATCACCAATAACTTATCTTGTACATCCTTGACATCATCTTATACATATTTTCCTTGTCTTAATCTTATCCTAGTCTAACCATATCCACCCATCATTGGTCATCCCACCATCACCTAACTATCCTAATCACATCTAGTCTTATCATACACATCTTATGCTAAGTACACATCTTATCCTAATCAACCTTTTGGCTTGACTTTGCCTTAGCCTAGTCACCTCATCACTCATCTACTCTAATCTCATCTTATCCTATCTTAGTTGGATTTTTAGGTTACATCTATGTCCAAACCATCCCCCTCTTAGTTACATTACCCCTCATCACTTCATCATCACTTATCATACTCATCCTTGTCCATTATCCTATCACCTTTATCACATAATCCTACCCTATCCCATCTTGAGCAAAATTCATCCAAGGATTGAGCTATAATATCCTATCATCCTAAGTCTAATATCACTTATCACTTGGTCAGGTCTCATACCTAATATATATTTTACTAGCATCTTATCACTTTGTCAAATTTCAATCTAGCAAACCCATCATTAATCTAGTCTCTATCATGCTTGTCTAATCATAACTAGCACCCATCATATCATCATCTTTCTAGTTTGAATCTAGGAACCCATAAAATCCTCAATCCTTTTGCTATCTTTAAAATTAGGCATTTTTAATAAGATGTTAGTGCCTATTAAACTATCCATCTAAAATATGACCTTAGTCCTATATCATCCTAATCACATTTAGTCTACCTTATCATCATCATCATCACCGATCATACTAGCTCAATCATTAGACCCACTTTGTTCAAGGAACCATACTTAATCCTTATCTTCCCTCTCATCATTCATCCCCCATGGAGTTAGACCCTACTTTCATAGACGAATACAAAGCTACTAACAAGGATTAGATCCTCCTATGGCTTATTCTAATGGGTATACCACTTCTTGAAGGTGTTGATCTCCTTCAGCTCATTGTACCTCCCATCTAAGCCCCTTCTTGTGAGTCCCATACCAATCCTCCACCCATTAGCCATAAACCATCCATTGCCCATTCCAATACTAGGAAAGGGAATCCAAACTTGGCCACCTTAACTATTATAAGTCCATCCACCCATTCACATCAATAATCATCTGATCTAAAACCCAATTCTTTCACATATAAGTCACATAGTGAAATGGGTCCATAACACCCCTCTTCTTATGTCCTTGGAATCCCTTTTTAAACAACTCATCACCACTAATATGATGGTCTATCCACCTATCTGATATCTTAATCCCACTAAGCCTAAGCCCTCTTGGTATAAATCTAATCAATATTTTACATATCACCAAACTTGGGGGCATACCATTAATTAATGTCATATTTTCCAATACTTTGTCCAAAACCTCATCAACCATGGCAACATAATAATAGAAGATGAACTAGATGAGTCTCCATCCTTGGCTACACAAGAAGAGGTATGACAAGATTCCATTCCCCATCATGATCAAGCCCTTCCCCTTCTAAACCAAGGTCAAGACACCACTCCCATTTCCAAAAAATCCTCTATAAAATATATTTATATTCCCCATGATCCTAGCCCTCCCATATCTCATGAATCCTTTTAGGGCCCTCTCTTTGTTGAATTCATCACTCTTCTATCCTCTTTTCCCTATCCACTATATCAAAAAATCCCTGATGAGAGGTTAATTATGGATAATGAATCCTTTACTAGCATCATTACATCTCATAAATTAGATTTAACATCAGAGCTAACACAAGTCTTATCTTCATCAAGTTCATGTGCAACACCAATATTTGAATTTAGATTCCTTATCAAAAACATCATCCCTCATCGATACCATAATAGATGGTGATAATGCCTATCTTTTCTAGGATACCTCTAATCCATATACCTCCAATCTATTACTAGGCCTATATTTTGATTCTAATAAATATGATAAAGTCATAACTAAATTCTTTCAATATTTACCTATAAAAAATAATGAGAGTGAATCTGATCCTCCTTTGGATGTATATACTACGACTAGTGCTCATGATCTTTTTGTTGATCTTGAGGATATTTTCTCCGACGTCAAAACTAGGTCTCTTGTGAACCCTTATGAAGACTATATTACCCCATCCTCACTCATTAACCTCAGCATCCCCTCACCACCACCTTCATCCATCATGGACCCTTTCCTCCTTATTGATGATCGCTTAATCACCTTGTTCTATAGGGATGAATAGGAAAATATATCATTAGAGACTTCTTCAAGTAATATAATGTGTGCCATAAGTACAGATGTCCAAGACCACATTCAAAAAGTCATAAATCATAATCAATTCATCTTGATCTTATTAGTTAAAATCAATAAGAATCAAACCATCAACCTAATCCAAAAGTGTCTTCCCCTAGTGAAGCCCAATATCTATCACTAAAGGAATATCAAAGTCAAAATTATAATTGTATATCAAGTCAAAAATCAATATCCCCTATTGAAGCCCAAAATTAGGGACCAAAGGGTAGTCAAATTCAAATCCCATATCAAAATTAAAATAATGTCAAAAGCACTATTATCATGGTTGATAATCCCTCAAACAATTAGATCAAAGATCAACCATAAAGTCAAAGCATCTTGGATATCTTGTAGTCTTTTATCATATGGCACCAATAAAATGAAGAATGTCCAACATCTCTAATTATGTGTATGAATACTAGTCCTAATCCTCCACCACCCATCACACCATCCTATCATGCTCCCACAATCCCATCAAATCCTGCCATCCATTCTTGTCAATTACTCCCCTATCAACATCAAGATCTAATCGAATCCATCCCTCCAATCACCTTCACAAGAAGCATTAGCTCTTATAGGGGTGATGAAGACACTTGGTCTATATATTTGGACAGGTCATAATCAATAATCACTAAAGTTCATAAAGACATTAATACTTCTAGTAATGAAAACATGGTCCTAACATCACACATCTCTATAATCGGTGTTGGTTAAGGATCTAACCAATAGAAACATTCTTTCATCTCATACTCATATATAATAAATCATTGTACCATCCAATCAAAAAATTATCATCCATCTAAAGGTGAAAACCAATCTTTTAACACCTTGGGCAAGTATCATGATGAAAACTAGTTTCTAACATCATGGTAAAATAATCCATTATCCATATTATACCTCAACACTTGGGGGAAAATCCATCCTACTTAACACATCCCTTATCCACCTTTTTTATATCACCCATCCTTCTTTATCCATCCTTTGTCCATCCCATCCATCCATTATTCCTCCCATCATATCACATTTTTTCCCATCTTGGCCTTCATAAGTAATGAAAGGTGTTTTGAGAATTGTTCCTGAATCATCTTGGCATATCCTCTTATGAAAACTTAGGCAACTAAACATTTGGTTCATTCATGATGTGGTCATTATCAATCCCTATTCCCTTCCATCCTTGTCCCTCATCCCCTTATTCATATTACCCTCATCCTTTGGCATCTCATCCACCATCCTATCTATCTTTATCCTAGTTATTAGGCTTGGTATTCCATTTGTTAGTAACCCAATTTTTATAGTGTACATACATATTCCAAAAAAAACCCTAAAAATCATAAAATTTGAAAAAGCTTAAAATCCTAGTCCATGGTGTATTATCTTATGCCTAGTACCCTAATCACATCCATCTCCAATCTCATGTTCATATTTGTCTTCCCATCTATCAACATTTCATCTTTAAATCCAATCCTAGTGGTCACCCATCCCTTCATATCTTCAATCTCATCCTTGGCTTGGGTATTATTGGAACACATAACCTTGTCAAAGAATTTAATTTGGCACCCATCATTTCCATATTAATGCCTCTTCACACCTAACACCAGTCACATCACCTCTTTGCTAGTGTGGAAGGTATTTGATCCCATCATTATATTCATCATTTCCTCTTCATACCTAACACCCATCCAATCATTAGTTTGCTAGTATGAAAGGTATTTGATCCCATCATGTCCTAGTCTCATTTCTAGATTGAACTCTTACAAGGTTTCATCTGGTTGTAATCCATAGTCATCACTTTTCTAAATCACCTTCCTTGGCCACTTTTTTATTCATATTCAAGACCAAGTCAGTATTTAAAGACCTTCTCCCATCATTCATCCTTCTATCCATAACTAGGGGTAACATTTTAGCTTAATCCTATCATGATCACCCTATCCAAATCCAAGCCCATCCTAAGTCTAAATTCACATCATGGTCATCCAACCCATCACCTAATCACTCATCCCATCATTAGAAAAGATATTAGGACATTGCATGTAGATACTCATGTGTGTTACTTGTTCATTTTGATTATCTTGTTTACATGTCTTTTATCATGTATATATATTTTTATCTTATGTTTTGTTTGTATCATGCCTTTTTTCTATTGGGGAAATGAATAGGGATGTTATGAGGTCATCCAAATCTATAATAATGTTTATAAGTGCCCTCAAGGATACAGAGTTTGTTATTTGCCCACACACTTTGGCATCATTTCCTCTTGGTCATATGATTATATCATGGGGCATACTACCAAGTGCCATATTTATTGGATTTCTTATAATATGATGATCTTTATGACATTTTTGATTGCTTGATCACCTACACCTCATCATTTATCTAATTGTCTAATCATCATTATTCCCATCCCTAATTTAATCCTCATAATCCATTCGACTAGCATCCAATATCTTATCCTCATCTCATCATAAGCATTACCTCTTATAATCACTAACATTATCTTCTAATAAATAATCATTATAATCATCATCATCTTCCACTCCATCATTATTGTTTATACTCAAGTTAAAACTACATCAACTTGAGGTCTTTCTAGACTATGTAGGCAACACCTGGTCCTTTTTTAGTGCTCAAGGATATCTCAACCATTATTTATCTCTTCTATCTATTGGTAACTTGATCATATCAATTATTCTTTATCATCACCTTCATCATGAATCTTGACTTTAGCCTTGACCTAAACCCAACATGAATCTCATCAAATCATCAATCTATCCTAGCCCATAGCTTTCCTTTGCATGCATCCTTGCTTGTGATACACCTACAACTTATAATCCTATCATAATCATGTTATAGTTGATTCCCCCTTGGGATGTGTTGATAATCATGGCATAGTCATCTTTATTCCCTATGCATGTGTCCTTGATAGGGGCATCATCAATTTATATCTCATTGCTCAAGTTGAATCCTTCATCTTCTTCACCATCTATCTCACATTTATCATCCCATCCCCTCATCTATCCATCTCATTCCACCCCTTGTTTCCACTTTTTATTGGCCATCCATCTCATTATTCCTCATATGTCCCCTCGAAGGGGCATCATATTCACTAATATCGCTATCCACTAGCATCATCTACTAACATTCATCTATGACATGGTTTTTATTTGAAAGACCATTATTCCTTCCACTTCGGTTCACTCATAATTCCCTTTAAAAAATGGGTAAAATGTATGAACCTAAATTCACTCACCTATATTATCATCACTAATATTACTATTAGTTGACACTAATTATGCTCACCACATTTATTCTAATTTATTTTGCTAATTTATCCCCCTTTCTAATCATTAATATAATGCCCCCACTAATATTTATTCATCTACTAACCTTATTCTATCCCACTTCATCATTAATTCACCTAATCATCTCTTTACCTTTATCTAATCCCACTTATCTATTATTTGGGAATTTTAAATTCCTAATGGCCTGGGCACTTACTAGGCCTATTCCTAGGCTCTCCTACACCCCTAGTTCTTAATACCAATCTAATCCTCATTTAATCCTCCATCTAATCACCATTTTTCCCTAATAAGGATTCTAGAACCCTCCAAATCTATAACTTTCCCTATTCTAACCCCTCCTCTCTAGAAGCCTCTAAATCTAAATGCTTCCAAGGAATTTTAAATTCCTTAGATAAATCCCCAATCCTTGATCTCCTTCATCCAAGTTTGAATATCCACCAAATATATTTCCCTCCTCTTTCTATTTAAACAACTCGTCTCCTCCATGGAAGGCCATCTCCAAGTTTCATAACAAATCCCTTTCAAACTAATCAATAATCTTAGGAGTTCATAATCAAGCATCCAACATCCTTGATCAAACATCCATGTCAAAAATCTGAGTCAAGGTAATCCTAATCCTATTTATATTTTATTTTATTTAATCATCTTGTAGAGAATTTATCTTTAGGATTTTATAATGTTATTTCTAATGTTTATTCACCTATTGCATTATGCTTATAATGGCTCTATCACTTTAACTAGTAGTTTGATTTTTGGGTTTGAAATTACATAGTTAAATCCATATTGTGCTCAAATTTTACCTAAAATTATAAATTATACTATTTATTAAATAATATCATGCTTTTTATTATATAAATATTATTTTATATAATATATATAATAATATAGTTTTAAATTTTCAAACATCAAAATTGTGAAAAAACCTATTTGTCGAAGATGGCTACTTAGAGAAAAGGAAGGTGAACCATAATCTTACCATAATAGAGAGGAAATTTAAGAAAATTATGGGATAGCCATAGTCAGCATAACACCTTAACAAGAAGTATATGCTACATGTTTTCTACATGGCCATTTACCCAGGGAACCATGTTTCTACACGGCATCAAAGAGCTTATGCTCTAAATAATGAAAATCATGGCATGGAAATGTGGATATGACATAGTTAAAAAATAATATCCCTCCCTCCCTCTCATTACTTTTTCCCATTTCCAAATGCACTTGGGGTTTGTTATGAGAAAGCCCATTTTAAAAAAGATACCCCAGTAGATCTCAAAGGTCATTGATTCTAATTTTGTAGATAATATTCTAGGTTATGACTATGAACATTAGCTTATTATCATGTAGATGACTTTCTATAGAGTGTTCTATCTAGCTATAATGTGAAGATGTTAAGCCCCATATGGTTATTGGAGAGTATCTTCTCATAATGTACAGGAAGAAATAACTTTTTACCAGGGCAAATGGTTTGAAACTAATTCTAAGTAATTACAAGTAAAATATTCTATATTCTACAAGATATACAACTTAGGTAATGTGTAAATTGATAATGTCTTAGCCTTCTATAAATTTACGGGGTTTACATTAGAAAGGTCTTAGTGTTTGGTTGATCTTTATAAATAATATGAGCTAATGAGTAAATTGAAAATGGATCTAGCCTTATACAAGGTCATATGCTTTCAAATTAAATAATGAACCTACATCATTTTATCAAACTTAATCTTTTTATCCTTGTCCATTACTTTGTGTGAATTTATACTCTTGTAAATCTGTATTAGAATATCATTGTTGTTATTTCTTCATTTAACCATTGAAAGAGTTTTGTGGCTTTCTTTGAGGTTTTCAATTCAACACAAAATGTGAAAAAAGGTTAATCATCTTAATAAAATTTTCTGAGAAATCAAGAAAATAACAAGGGAATATTGTTGACCTGATATCAAATATAAAGTTTTACAAAGTGTTTGTTGTACCCACCGCAGTGCTTACTGCATCTATTTCACTTCCTGCTACATCAAATTTGAGTTATATATGAATAATATAATGAGAAACATATATAGAATTTGAAGGCAGTTCAAACATCTATTTAGAAGGGGTAACACAAAAATGGGTTAACATTAAAATTCCATGCTATAAGTAATTATTATGGTGGGTGCCTATCATTTGATGAGGAATCAAACTGCACCACTGACATACAAATTGCACCACTCCACATCACCAAAACTTTCAAATTATCACTGTTCAAAATCACTGGGCATCTACAAAACTATGAGGTAAATATTTCCTCTTTGTTTCTCAATATAACACCTCCATCATAAATATATGAAAAAGACAAATAATTTTAAATTGATATTTCACAATTAAAAAGTATCCCATTCTTATAGGATTTGGAGGTGTATTTTGAATATGTAGTGATAGTCATCAAAAATTTAATGAGAATTCATGTCAAAAAGTGATAGAAACATCACACAAAAATTTGAAACTGACTAGTGATTAATGTATAAGGTGTTGGTGTGCTCCAAATAAAAAATAGACACTTGAAACTAATTTGATGATTATGCTCGTGTAGTCTAGGTCTTTTATTCATTCACTATCTTTTCATTGTGACTCATGTAACCTATAAAAAAACTTTATTCTCCTTGATCTAAATTAGAAATAATATTAGAAACTTAAGGAAAGTAATGAGTCTTTTTTGATCATATGTTGTGAGTTAATCAATGTTTTAAGTGTCACTTAATTATCAAGCCCCTAAAGAGTAATAATGTATTGAAAATAAATAAATTACATAATAATTTCAATGATATATTAAAAGACCTAGGGCATGCACAAAAAATGTTCCATAAGAAATACTAGATTAAGAAAATGATAAATTTCGTAATGATTTCTTGATCTCTTTACAATGTTTGTAATTGTTTGATAATGCTCTAGCATTATCCTATGTTATATTTTTATGATTTTTCATGTAGTGCCTAGATAATCTATGTAAATGCTTAGTATTATTATCACTAATTAAAGTATGTTTGACCCTAATTTGAATTAAAAGGAGTTATTTAATCTAATTAAGATAACATATTCAAATGTAGTTTAGATATTAAGATATGGCGGTCAAACATACATATAAATGTAAAAGACTAAAATTTATTTACTTATTTCAACAAGGAACATATGAAAAATATAATAAGTATAACAAAGATATGATTACTTAGCTTTTCTAGGTGATTATCTAACTGTGATTGTATTTTGAAAGTGATAAATCAAGATAAAGTAGGCATGTGGTTCATTTGGTTTTGGAACTAATAATATGTCTACGTAGGGTTTGTTCCACCATATAGGGTCATTATTATCAGTCGATACTAAAATTTTAATAATTACTACCCTAATTGGAAGTAAGTAAAAATGATTATATGATCACCTATGCCTATCTTTGCTTAAACCATATTTGTGATCCCAAACCCTAATGGTTTACTTAACTTTAGAAATGAGTCTCCTTTGACTTGAAACCCTATGTGTACTTATGAGGTCTAGAAATCTAAAAAATTAGGGAAAGTGTATTATGTTGAGCTAACCCCAATCACCTACATTTGATGATTAACCACTTTTTGTCTTTAATACTCTAATGAGGGAATCCAAGCCACACCTAGTTTTCCTACCTAGTATGATTGTATAATTGTGATCCTTTGTTATATGCATGCAACTAATGATTTAGATTTGATGCTTGACAATGATTGATTTAACTTGATTTAAAGTGCTTTAAACTTGTCTTGTGATTGATCCTAGTAATAGATTACCATTTTTGGAAGAATAGGGAATATTTTCTCAATGTGGAATAGTGTATGGATGTGTTCTAGTTAAGTGCCAAGTCCCTTTTTGAATGAGACATTATTTTTTATATATGGGTCCAATTAATTAATTTATCACACCACTGATGCACAAGGAAAATGGGACAACTTTAAGGTGAGATTTGATTATATAAACCAAACATTACTGTGGAATGGGTTGGTATGAACTAGGTTATATTAGTATTGACTAGTGATACTAATCAAATTTTATAAAATCAACATGTATACATGTGAACTTAAATGAGAGTTTGGATATGTCTGTGTAAGATAATTAACATGTTTGAAAAATAAAATGAGATTCTTGTAGGTATGTAACAAAAAATCGAAGGTTTGACTCATAATATATCAACCAAATTTAAGAAAATGGAGAATTAAGACCTTGTTTGAGTTCTCAGAGCATACATGATAAATGTGTGTTGAACTTATCATTACCTAATATCAAAAACCGAATTTTAATATGTAAAAAGTAAAATTATTTTTTAATTATAAAAAAATTGAATTCAGTTTAAAACCATATTAGAACCATATTAATAGTTAACATTGGAATATTAAAAAAGACATTGTATGTGCATAATAAATTTATGTATTCTACATGATATTTTTATCTATAATAAAAATTTAAAGAAAAAATAATTTTTTTTATTAATAATTTAATTATAAACTTAGATATCCTCATTTGATTCATAATATAAATGATTTTTAAATTTTAATATCTTAAATACTAATTTCACACCTATCAAAACCTAATTCTAAGGAAAACTCATTACCCCATTCACTATTGCCTACATTTTGACTACCTCAAAGGAATATTTTGATAAGTATATTCCATTGAAAATATGATATATTTATCCATTTATGATCAAATGTAAAACATGCATGGATAATTATTGTGAATCACCCAATAAAATGGTCTTTTAAATCCTATCTAAATTTACTCTCATTGCAATAGAAATGATTCTTTCAAACATTTAAAAAAAAATACCAATGAATGACATTGACCCTTATTTATAACTCCAAAATAAAAAATAATTTATAATAATTATTTATAATATTTTATAGAGACACCACTTATTAATAATCATAACTCCTATTAAAAAAGTAAAAGAAGTAATATAATCTTAACCTGTAAATAATTTCATAGTTCTAATGGAATATTTTTGTAATTTTTAAAAAAAATATATTTATTTTAAAAGTTTGTTGGACTTATTATAGCACTAATTTAATAGATGAGAGACCTAACCTAACACAAATGAACAGATATGGTAAGCTTCTTACAAATATCTCGTTAAGTGAAAGTATGTATAGTAATTTATTTAATTTTATTTATATAATATTTTTTAGCATTATTTATAATCATTATTTATGTTTTTTGGATATCGAGTTAATTTTTTGAAACATCATATTATGTGTTAATTTTTTTTACATGCAATAAAATTCTAGTAGGAAATATGTACACAACTTATTTTTTCTTACTAAGATGATTTTATTACAAAACTTGTTTGCATATTAATACCTCCGAGTCTACAACTTAAGAAGTACACCAAATTCGGGTTGGGATGACTCATAGTACTTTTTGAGAGATTCATAATGAATTATACTTCCTATAACCTCTTTCATACACTTACTTTTTTAGGATTTGGCATTAGAAAAAAATGTCATTTTTTATAAAATTCTAGTAGAAAATATGTAAACGACATATTTTTTTTACTAAGACGTTTTTATTAAAAGACTTATTTGTATATTAATCTCTTGAGTCTACAACCTAAAAAGCCCAGTAAATTTGGGTTGGGTTAATTCATAGTACTTTTTGGAAGATTCATCATAAATTATACTTCCTATAACCTCCATACTTTAAAAAAGTGTCAATTTTTTCATAGGGCTTGATAAATTTTCATGCCAATGGTATATGATTACTCAAAAAACATAATTAACATTGGAAAATTTGTAAAAAAATCTCCACCATAACATGGGTGATATTAGCAATGATACAAATTAGGTCTTGCATTAGTAAGGTTACTTGACAAACCTAAAAATCTAAATTTTAATTACCACTCCTACCATGACTTAAACGAAAATGTTATAACTAAAAGAACTCTATCAGGGATTACGTGTGATTGTGCTATTTTACACCTTCATGAGAAATTAGACTAAAAACATACTTATTTTTTCTCATTGACAAAACCCACATGAATTCAAATAAGGAATAATGTTTTTATTGAGATTTAAAAATAAATTATATATATATATATTGTTACATGTGAATAATAAGGTGTATGATCTCATAAATTAAAAGTATGGTTTTTAAATTCACGTAGGTAATAAATCCACCAAAATTTCAAGCATCGTGTTTTGTTAATGAAAATAAGAAAAGACTTCAATAACATTACATTAGATTACCCTTTTAAAATTGAGAATTGATTTTATAAAAAAAATTCTAAGAGAAAATTTTATAAATATCATACATTTATTCTAGATTCACATTTCTATTACCTTTTTTTTATAAAAATAATATGAATGATTATGACAATTATACAAGTCTTTCTTGATGGTTTTTAGATTGTGAGATTATGGTATGTTAATGAATATCAATTATATGAAGGATGCACAATGTAAATATTGATAGAGTGAAAGAAGTAAATTAAAGGAAGAGGTCAATGTGACATACAAGGTATAATTTTCTCTTATTTTTTGTTAATGTGGATGGACACATGAACCTACATTCTCGTAAATTGTTTGAAAGATAGAAAAGGTGAAACATAAATTTTTTATAAGGAGTCGTTCTTGATAGAATGCAATGCCATTAAATCTCTATGGTAACATCTTAAACTTCAATAAGCATTGACCAAAAATCAATCATTCAATTACTCCAATTGATTTAAATTTTAAGGGATTATGGAATGTAAACCCTAGGTTGTTAAAAGGTCTAAGTATAGTAAATGAAAGGAGAGATATGTAAAAAATACAACCACTTATTTATGCAAGAATTAACCTAATCTAATATTTCTAAAAATAGAAATAAATGACACAAGTACTTAGCTATAAATTGACTGAGACAGATGATCTAGAGGATAAAAAATGGCACAAAAGCTATTTAGGATGTCATGAATAGAACTCAGGTGTCAAAACTCCTCTTAGATAGTAACACCATACTAGTGTCATCTTATTCAACACTAGTGTCCTTTTATAGGGACTGATGTGAGATTGTAAGATCAATTGTGTCTGAGTCTGACAGGGTTATTCCTATGTAGATGAAACCTGATTCACTATCTATGACCTATTTTAGACTGATTTTCTATGAAAAATCTAGATATCCAAGTTGTAAGGGTGTTGAGAGGCACGAGAAGTAAAAGTGTGATGTTAGATGGGTAGGATGGACATCTTTAACACCCCACTATGTTGAGAGTTGCCTACATACTAATATTCTAAGGTGGGATCATGCTCGATGTAGTTCTCCTAACTAAGTGCTTGGTACAAGTAAAAATGAATGATAGTATGAATGTTGACTTGAGTGATTTGAATGAATCTTGAGATTAGAAATATATGTATTCTAAGCTTATGGTGGTTGTAGATGATTGTATGCAAAATTAGGCCAAAATAGGGATGAATAACTGTTTCTATGCTATTTTCACTTTTTACATTCAAAGAAGGAATTAAGAAACTAAGAAGAATGGTCAAGGTTAGATGTTACCTGGATGTAGTCGTGCACACCAAAATCAGACGTTGGAAGGTACTCCTCTTTGGCTATGGAGGAATGACACCTGCAAAGAAAAAGAGACTAAAACGCAAAAAATGTTAGATGAGGAGATGGTGGGCTGTCAAGCAAAAGCTTGATCCCTGAAGTACGAAGACTTCCTTGAGGGATATCAACCCACTGATTAAAAATAGAATATTTGATAGAAATAGAAATAGTGAAAGACAAAATGAAAGAAATAAAGGACAAAAAGCAAAATGCGTACCTGATATGCAGTAGATTGCTCTGCACAGTCACCGGTGTCGGTCTTTGTGCCGGCGTCAGTCAAGGAAGGGTGCCGACATCGGTTAAAGTGCCGGCGTCGGTAGGGGTAATGACCGACATTGGTCAGGGCAGCAGTTTTTGGACGGGGTCTGGTCGGGTCTGGATAGGGTTTTAGGATTGCAGAATGCTCTGAAGTTTTTGTCTGAGGGTTAGGGAGCCGGTTTGGGAGTCAGAGGGATTGTTTGGGGGTTTGTGCAGAAATCTGGGCAGAGTTACAGACTCTATATTCTAGAAAGGGTGGATAGAGGTGATACGGGAGGAAGTCAAGTCGGGTTTGTAATCTGAATCTAAGTCGGGGTGGTAATATCAATTAAAAACAATAACCAGAGAACAAAATAAAAGCACAGAAGAAACACTTACCTGTTACACACTAAAGATAGAGTAGGAGACATAATTGATGTTGTCAATATGTTGCAAAAGTTTGATGTAGCAGACCTCCAATGAGATGACTGAAGTAGAATACCTGTACCGGAGAGAGAGAATAGGAGAGATTTGATTGCAGATTGATTGAATGCAAAAGTTGGCTGATCGTTTCAAAGGTTGAATGAAAGAATGTTTTGAAAGAAGGTCTGATAATCGATCGAGAAACTGATTGGCAACCAAATAATGAATAACAGATAACGGATAATGGATAACGGATCCTGCATTCGGGTCGAGAATGCAGTGTTAAGGATAACCGACACCAACAGGACCGTTGACGTCATCCGAGTAGTGACCGATGTCGGTGACGTCGATCGATTAGTGACCGACGTCAGCAAATGCAGAATGGGGACAGAGGCTAATTTTAGCTTTTTGCTCATTTTTACATGCTGCTAGGGGCAAGGCTCGTGGGAAAATGGTCGACAGGGGTTAAATAGGCGTGGGAGAATAAAATGGGGGTTAAGGGGAGGATGACAAGGGTTAGACACAATTTCGGTGTCTACATTTGCCCCTTTTTGTCTTGTTGGTTGTTCTGGATGAACTGTAAGACAAAAATAGGAGGTGGTTACCCCAAGTGTGGGATAAGGTTGATTTCATCTTATTGGTTGTTCGAATAAACAACAAGACAAAAATAGGAGGTGGATTGCCCCAATTATGGATGAGGTATTCCCCCTCAAAGTAGGAGTCGAGGGAAGGGAATCGGGAATCGGGTGCTGATTTGATAAAGAGTAGACGAAAAAGGGGTGAGGGTGAACGCTGCAATAGTTGTGATTGTGCACATACCACTTCACGAGATGTTCAAGTCAAATTATCGCAGGTCAAGGGTCGAGGAGTGCCAAAATTGAAATAACCAGACCCCAGCATGTGGTTGTAGCTGATTAGGTTATTCAATCGAAGCTGTAGCTCCAATGGGTCATCGGGTTCCAAGTATCCCAGGCTCAAGAAGTGCTCCTAGAAACACGAAAAAGTCACAAGTAGTGTGGATCAACCGGCTTGTGATCCTATACTTGTGAGGGTCCAAAATATAGTCTACACATAATTTGGCTAACCAGTCATGAGGTAGCATACAGGCAAAAACAACCAAGGCAACATTGTCTTGGAAGTGGTCGAAGTCGGAGGAGATAGGCATGATCTCCAATGGTCATTGGTCGAGGTGGATGAATGGATGAAAGGATGTGGCCAAGCTAACCTCAGAAGACGTTATGTGATCTGAGTGCTGCCTACATAGCCCTTGTGTGAAGGGCCTCAGGCCAATGTAGTTCTCCCTAAAAGGGAGGAAGGGTCAAAGGGATGGAATTGGTCTTGGTTGAGGGCAAGGTCATGGTCAAAAGGAGGAAAGAAGGCTTGTCCATCAGAGAGATGAATAAACGAGGGTGGTCGAGCTAACCCCAGAAGATGTTATGTCATTTGAGTGCTGCCTACATAGCCCAGGTCATAGGGCCTTAGACCAATGTAGTTCGAACTAGTTGAGAAGATTGGTCGATGATTAGTTTTGGTCATGATGAATGATGAGGGTAAGATGATGTTGCAGCCTTTTCCATATTGTGTGATGGTGTATTCTGCAACATTAGTCGAGTGGTCTTTCATCCCTAGCAATTTCCCATATTCATGATGGATGTATGCTAAAGATGAATTGAGGTCTATTTATGCTTCAGCAAGTATTGGTTTATGCTTAACATAAATTGCGTCTGGTCGATAGTTTCCATGTGTATTGGTGTCCAGATAAACTAGTGTGAATAGGTTAGGTGAGTGGCCTGAAAAGAGAGTTGAGTTGATTGAAAAGTGATGAAGTTGAATGTGACCAAAGTGTAGAAGAAGTGAAAGGCATATTGCACTTTCATTGACAAGGACCAGAATGACAGCATAGATAGGGTTTATTAGAACCAAGAGCCCCATTCATGCATGACGTCGTTGACCATATATTGTGTTAGAGAGGTAATCGAATCACTTTGACATTAAAGTGAGCTCAAAGTCCCTTGAGCAAGTGATAGGAGGAGGATAGGGTAACCCATTTTAGAGCAGAGATAACTTTGCCCCTTTTTATAGGAGACCCTGAGACAACTACAAGCCAAGTCCATGACTCATTTTTGAATTTTTTTTTTTCTTTTTTTTTTTTTGGTGTAGACTGATCAATGCGGGAAGTCTGCATAGAGATGTCATTTGCTTGGTGGTCAGTTGTGAAGTTGATCGATGTGGGAAGCTTCTAAGATAGATTGCTGTTTGTAGCAAGAGTTAGTCATAGCCATCCTTTGAGGGAGTGGTTTATATTTTGCTTTATATATAAGGGCTTTGAATAGCTGTCCTTCGAGGGAACAGTCTATTAGCTACAACAATGATAGTACAGCTATCCTTCGAGGGAGCAGCCTACCTTTTGATTCTAATTTGGTGACCTTGGATATTTTGACATCTTGATTTGTTTTGATAGAAATGTGAGTCATGGACAAGATTATAGAAGGTCAAGGGCTCTCTTTTATTAGGACAAAGCATCCATACTGTATAAAAGGGTTATAGAGGATTTCTTAAGAGGAATAGGGATGAAAGGAATTAGGACTAAGAGGATGGGGATTGCTCAAGGGACGAGCTCAAGTTAAATGTCAAGTGAACGAGTACTCGATTAGCAGTAGAACGGTCATAGATGCAACGCATTAAAAGGCTCAGGTTCTGGTCATCCATCAAGAGAGGACAAATGATAAGTCCCTGATCCATACTTGTGTGTGATGATGAAAGGTCTGAGCCAATTAGGGGCAAACTTGCCTTGTTTACTTCACTCCATATTGGTCACGTGTTGATTCTCTTTGAGGATGAGGTCTCCGATATTGAAATCTCATTCTTGCAAATTTTTGTCATAGGCTCGCTTGATGTGATGTTGATAGACATGGAGATGATTAAGGGCAGCAAGATGGCGCTCATCAAGTAACTCAAGTTGAGCTAAGCGATCGTGATGAAAGTCATCATTGGAAAGGATGTCATGTAGAGAAATGTGAAGAGACGGGATCTGTACTGCGAGAGGTAGGACAGCCTCTGTTTTGTACACGAGAGAGAAAGGGCTAGCACCCGTAGAGGTTCAGATGCTAGTGTGGTAGGCCCACAAAGCAAAGGGAATGTGAATGTGCCAGTCCCTTCTTGTGTCGTTGACCACCTTCATGAGAATTTTAGTGAGAATTTTTTTGGAAGCCTCGGCCTGCCCATTTGCTTGTGGGTAGTAAGGCGAAGAGAAACTGAGCTTGATGCCAAATGAGTCGCATAGCTTTTGGACAGTCTTATTTTTGAAGGACTTGCCATTGTCGGTGATGATCTTATGAGGGACACCGAAACGACAGATGATGTGGGTGCTAATGAAGTCGACGATCTTGTCATCTTTTATGGAGATGAGAAGAATGGCTTCCACCCACTTGGTGAAATATTTAGTGGCTGTGATGATGGATTGATGACGAAGAGACGAGTGGGGGTTAATCTCACCAATGAGATCTAAACCCCACTTAGAAAAAGGCCAAAAATCTTGAGCAATTTGTAAGGCGTGGCTAGGGAGATGAAGCAAGTTAGAGTGCTACTGACACTTGATGTAACGCCGAACATAGTCGCTATAGTCTTGATGAAGGGTAGGCCAATAATAGCCCAGACGAAGGATGCGCTTGGAAACCAAATTCCCACTGAAATGTCTACCACAAATCCCATCGTGGACTTTCTTAATGGCCTGAGATGCTTTGGTGGAGGTGAGACAGCGAAGAAGGAGGCTGTTGAAGCCTCGCTTATAGAGAAGACCCCCTAGCATGGTATAGCGAGTGGTACGCTTGATAAAAGCTCACCGCGCATTGCTAGAGAGGTTGGGAAGAATGACAGAAAAAGATAAGAAGTCCACAAGTTGCTTATACCAATCATCTCGTGGGCTAGAGTCTATAGTGTTGACATGATTAATGTTAGGAGAGATATAGGAAGGCAACGGCACACAATGCACCGTGACACAAAGTCTGGATGTAGATGAGGAAGATGGGATATGCAAAGCGAGAGAAGCCATGGTGTCAGCAAACTTATTCATGGATCGAGGAACAGTCTACAGGAGGTAATGGTCGAAAGATGCAAGGAGAATGTTAGTATGGTTTTTGTACCTTTGCAAAATTTCATTTTTATAGAGGTATGAACCGTTGACCTGATTGACAACGAGCTGCGAGTCACCGAAGATGTTGATGGACTTGATGCTCAGAGAGAGGGTGGTCTGAAGTCCCAAAATTAAGGCCTCGTACTCAGCCATATTATTGGTACAATCAAAGTTGAGCTTAAAAGACAGAGGCATGGGCTCCCCTTCGAGTGGGATGAGAATGACCCCGGCACCCCCACTGAGTTGACATTTGGAGCTGTCAAAGAACATGGTCATCTGATAGATGGTGTCATCGGTGGAAAGCGCAATGATAGATTCGTCAGGAAACTCACACTATGAAGGTTGATTATCAAGAAGAGGGGCATCTACTAGTTGGTCAGTGATGGTTTGCCCCTTGATAGATTTCTGTTGGATGAATTTGAGGTCAAACTCAGCAAGCAGCATGAGCCACCGAGCCATACGTTGATTTTGATATGGCTTGGAGTGCATATACTTGAGAGGGTCAGTGTGGGTGATGACAAAGGTCTTATGGTTAAGAAGATAATGGCAGAGCTTGGTAGCGGCAAAGACTAACGCCAAACAGAGTTTCTCAGTATGAGTGTACTGAGTTTCATAGTCGATCAGTGTTCGGCTGATATAATAGATTGCTTGCTCATGGTGATGCTCGTCTCGGTGCGTGATCATGGCACCTAACGAATGGTTGGTGACAAAGATGTAAAGGTAGAAGGGTTGATCATCTTTAGGTGGAATGAGGGCTGGTGGAGAGACCAGATAGTGTTTAAGGGCTTCAAAAGCCTCTTGACAGTCTTTATCCCATGTAAAGGAGACGTCCTTCTTAAGGAGATGATGAAAAGGTTGGAAGTGGTCAAAAAGCTGTGAGATGAAATGACAAATGGACTGGAGCTTCCCTTGCAAACTGTGAAGCTGCTTGAGATTGGTCAGGGGCAGCATTTCAAGGATAGCGTGAATCTTGGCGGGATCTATCTCAATGCCATGAAAAGAAATGATGAAGCCAAGAAGCTTGCCAGAGAGGACCCCAAAGACACATTTCTTGGGGTTGAGGCAAACATTGTATTGAAGAAGACGAGAGAAGATGATCTTGAGAATGGTCAAATGGTCACGGTGAAGCTTGGACTTACCGAGCAGGTCATCCACATAGTTCTCCATGATTTTGTGGAGGATATCATGGAAATGTAAGTCATGGTGCGCTGATAAGTGGCGTCTGCGTTCTTCAAGCTAAAAGGCATGAATCGATAGCAAAAAGTCCCCCATGGGGTAATGAAAGTGGTCTTGTGCTGATCTTCCAGAGCAATCAGGATTTGATTATATCCTGAAAACCCGTCCATGAGAGATAGCATCTCATGGCCGGCCGTAAGATCAACAAGCTGGTCAATGTTAGGAAGAGGAAAGTCATCTTTGGGATAGGCTAGGTTAAGGTCACGATAGTCTGTGTAGATCTGGATCCCCCTAGTCGCCTTGGTGATTGGGACAATGTTAGAGACCTACTGCAGATAATCGATGGGTTGGATGAAAGAGACAGAGAGAAGACGTTGAAGCTCCTCTTTGACAAGGAGCGCAATGCGAGGATGCATCTTTCAAAGCTTTTGCCTAACAGGCTTAGCCTCTGGTTTGGTGACTATGTTATGGGTAGCGATGGTGGGGTTGATGCCAGGCATGTCACTATAAGTCCAGGTAAAGGCCTTGCTATGGTCGGAGAGGAACTGGATATAGTCAAGCTGCTCCTGAGCGTCTAAAGATTGGCCAATCTTTAAGACATAAGGAACATCAGAAGAAGGAAGGTTGATGTCAATGGTTGATTCATTTAACATAACCTGGGTCTCAAAAGGGAGGGAGTGCTGGATGAAAGAGTCATTGGTGTCCATGTAAGAAAGAATGGCATCGTCTTCAATGCAGTGGACAGTGTGAATGGTCGCCGACTCATCTTCTATCATGCTGGGAAAAATGAGAGGGAGAGACCTGGACACCCCGTTTAGCTGATAAGTCAGGGGTTCTAGGCGGATGGTGTATATGCAAAAAAAAACTAGGAGGGATGGAAACCATCGACTCCATAGGTGAAGAGGGAAGAATGGGTGAGTGTGGAAGAGATTGGTCAATGGTTGGTTCGGGACAAAGGTCTGCAGGGTCTTGAGTGGGGTCATGATATCCCAGGCCATATCGTTTCTTGGCATCATCATCATTAAGCGGCTCAATAGGCTGATGGGAGCCTTGCTCATAGCGTCCAAAACCAAAACCCTTCCATGCACACCTATAAAGGTAAGTGTGTGCAAAGGCGAGATTGCCAAGAAATGAGAAGTCTGATGTGAAAGGTTGAGGTGAAGAAAGAGGATTGCCATCAGTAGGAGCTTGATTGAGCCCCCCATAGAAAGATTGGTTCGAAGGTGAGGAGGACCATAAGGCACAATCATCCCGATCCGATGGTCGTAACTAGGGCTGTGATGAAGGCATCCATACTCTTGTGGAGTTTGGAACATGTCTAAGGTCAGTAAGTGATACTCCCCCAATGAAAGTCTTTGGAAGATGTCTTCCATGGGGTCTGTGGTCGTCGCTTGAAGGGGAGGTGTGAGGGTGACCGCCTGTTGTGAACTGGTCGAGGCTTCTGCGAATGGAGGTGGTGCCAGGATTGATGGCTTGATAGGAATGAGGACGTCATTTGGACGGTAGGTGGTGTTACAAGTTTTGAAGGGTGAAGGGTCAGCAGGAATGGTGTGGACTTGCCCATCGTGCTCAAATTTCACACAACGATGTAGGGTGGAGGGGACAAAGGCCATGGTGCGGATCCAGGGTCGGCCCAGCAACATGTTGTATTGAAACTCTCCTTTAATGATATAAAAGAGCTCTGGGACTGTGCGTGGACCAATGCAAATGTGAAGGATGACTGTGTCAATGGTCGTGGTAGTGGTGTCATTAAAGGAGCACAAGATTACATCAGTTTTGGAGACACAATTCTTGGGAAGAGCCAACTGATTAAAGGCATGGGTGGAGATAATGTTGATGCTAGCACCTCCGTCGATCATAAACGTTTAATGCGTGTCCGATCAACATAGGCAGTGATGAAGAGGGTAGTGTCTTGATCTTTTGTGTTGGATGTGGGAGTCTCAGAATTGCTGAATGTGATGGAGGCAATAGGGGCTAAAGAGTGGACAAGGGCAGCAAGTGGCTGGGGGTCCTCAGGTTGGACCTCCGCTGCCTGCAGGGCTCTGATGAGGGTTTGATGATGGTGAGGCGAGGTTTGGATGAGGTCATAGAGAGACATCTTCATAGGCATCTGGTGAAGCTGTTTCAACATGGAGTCATGAATTGCCCCTGAAGAGGAAGAAGAAGAGGGTTGAGACGCGCCAAGGATAGAAATCTTAGGATTGGGTGGTTGAGGTGGATTGACGAAAGAGTAGGTCTAAGGAATGGCAGATTTTTCTTTCGCCTTGTCCTTTTGTGACCTAGTGGTTATGTGAATGGCATTGATTTCAAAGATAGGAGGTGAAGGAGATAAAGGGGTTGTAACCTTTTGATGAGATGTTGATGGGTTTGAAGAGGTTGGAGGGTTATGAGGAGTCAGGGGTCGATTGAGAGTGTCCTCAAAGAGAAGAGTGTCTTTCTCCAAATAGCGGTGAATGACAGCCTTGAGGGCATAGCAAGTCTCGGTATCGTGTCTTGGTGTACAATGGTATAAGCAAATCTTTGTGTCGTTGAACCAGGAGGGCTTAGACCCGAGGGGTTGGAAAGGCCTGATGAGTGGAAGAGTTATGCTGGAAGTCTACAAAATTTGGTGCAAGATCAAAGAGTATGAGCCCACTAAAGGGTCCGTGCTCATCGATGTGTGCGATGCTGGTGACTTTTGCTTGGGCAGAGTTGGAGGAGGCTTCCGTACCACCTTCTGGGTTGATGGTGTGGTGATAGGCAGAGACGGTACATTCTTCATGACAGGTACCACCCTTTTGGGAGAGGGTAGGCTAGTGGTAGGTAAAGGAAGTAGAAGAGGCAACTGGTTTTGATTAGAGGCATGAGTGGGGAGGACTTTGGTCAAGGTCAAAGGATGAGGGCCCAAAATGGAGGGCAATGGTGATGGGGGAGGAGGAGTTCGCCTCTGTGGTTTGGCAGTCTTCTTTGATTTGGGTTGAAGACTACTATTGGTCGAGGTCTGGTCTAGGTCCACCTTCACTTGTAGATGAGTGAGGGTAGAGATAGGGTGAACGCCAAGTGACTTGATTGGTTTAGACGGGGTAGATGAGGGTTTCAATCCTGATGCGGTTGATTGAGGTGTAGACGGTCTAGAAGTGGAAGTCTGGTTTTTGTTGAGAGTCTTGGGAGATTTTGCCATGGGAGGATTAACAGTATGAGATGAGAGGGCACAGGTATGTTGAAGAGCTATGAGACGCTCCCACAATACCTGATGCTCCACTTTCCTTGAAGGGAGAAGTTCGAGTTCTCCACTAATCAAGAAAATGGCTAAGAAGATGTTGGATGAGGTTTGGGTTCTTGAGAAGATGTTGACGGTTGTGGGACTGAAGGTGTGGTAGTCTCGGTCCCAAGGCATGATGAAGTCATGATAGGTTCATCCTTGGTTGGAGATGAAGGAGAGGCAGGTTCTTCCCTGGGTGGAGAAGAAACCAGAGAATGAGGCTCCTCAAGCGGGTAAAGGGCAAGGATGATTGTGCCCTCCAATTGCGGTTGAGGAGTAGGAAGGGTTGGGTCCTCCATGGGTAGTAAGAGGGAGGATGATGAGACTGGTGGTGTCGGTAAGGTTGAGGCGTCCTCCAATATAAGAGAAGTTGATGGAGAAATAACCGGAGAGGGAGGTTCATCCACATGCGATGGACTGAAGGGTGGACTGACTTCTTGAGGTTGTGAAAGAGTCTGGTCGGGGATGAAGGGCGAGACTGTATTGACTGTTCGAATGTTGTGTTCATGAATGTCATCAATCAAGGTCTGGACATTGTTTTGAGTTGGTGGATGATTGGGGAATGGTTGTTTGAAGATGTCGATGCCCTGATTAGGTGGTGCATTGGGATTGTCTAGGATGAGGTCACCCTTTTCAAGCATGTCTTGGATTATGTTTTTAAGGGTTTTGCAGTTTCCCATGTCATGTCCCTTAACACGGTGGTAGTTTCAGAAGTCATTTTCCCTATACCACGCAGGGATGGTGCTTGAGGGATCAAATTGTGGAGGTGGTCAGATCTGGGGGAGATTAAGGACCCCCTGTTTGATGAGTTTTTCCAGCACAGACGCGTATGATTTTTCGAGTGGAGTATACTGTCATTGTACGTATCTCTGCTGGAATTGGCAGGTGATGCTTTGGGACGTGGATGGTTCAAGCTAGTTAGTTGAAGGGGAAGAGGAGGAAGATCTAACGACCACAGTGTTTGCTAAAGCTTTAGATTTAGGATTGGATAAGGAAGGCTTAGAAGAGGGATCATTGGTCTTGGAGTTGGGATTCTTGCTCCACAACTTGACTTTATTCTCCTCGATGGCACGTAACTCAAGTTTACGGGCCATCGTGAAGGCTTCGTCAAAAGTGCGGAAGGTCTGAACCCTTAAGGTGGAAGAAATATGTTTGGTGCAGGCTTGGGAGAAAAGTTCAATAAGTTCGGGTTGGGGTAAGGAAAAGGAGAGTTGATTGATGAGGCCCCTCCATCGAGCGATGAAATCAGCAATGGATTCATCCTCGAATTGGTGGATAGAATAGAGGTCTGTGATTGAGACCTTCTTAGTGATGTTGATAGAGAAATGATCAAGGAAGAGTTGTGCTAGCTGAGTGAATGTGAAGAGGGAATGGCTGGCAAGGGAGCTGTACCAATCAAGCGCAGCACCTGAGAGAGACATAGGAAACATGCATAAAAGCAACACATCATCGTGGGCGATAAGGTAATAGGCATGTCTGAATGCCCATAAGTGTTGTTGTGGGTCTTCCTTGCTTTGAAAATGAGAAAACTTAGGAAGTTCCCACTGGCTGGGATATGGCCTGATTAGGACAGAAGGATGAATGGGCTCATTGCAAATTTGTTCCTATGAGAGAGTATTACGTGAGCCAGAAACAGAGGTCTCTAGGCTAGACATCTTGTCCATTAGCATTTTGATGATATCTACTGACGGATTGGTGGGTGAAGCACCCCCTAGATTATAAGGCACTTGAAAGAGGCTAGAAGAGGCATACGACATAGTCAATTGTACCAGTGAGGGCGCAACGTATGGATGACTAGTCGTAGGGATAGAAGAGGAGACTAAGGATGGTTGGGTAGAAGGCATGGCTAGGCTCGATGTTACCACAGGAGGTTGGTTAGTGGTAACATGGGCCAATGGATAGGTAGCCACCCTAGCGTTGATAGGAGCAAGGGTAGGTGGAATAGAGATGACTAGATTCTGAAAGGGGGTAGAGAGTGGTTGAGTGGGTTGAGGTTGATAGGGGGTTGAAACCTCGGTGGAAGTGGGACCAAAGATGGAGGGAGAGGCCACACTTGGATGGTTGGTGAAAGGCTGGTCATTGGTTGAGGCAATAGCCTGGGTGTCTAAAGGTTGAACTACGGACGCTGTTGATATGGCTGCAGTCTCGAGAAGAGAGGTCGGCATTCCATAAATTGGATTGCCCAAGGAGTCTCGCGTTCGGCTATTCACGAGATAGTGTTGTAAGGCTTTGACATTGAGGTCCAAGAATCGTGCAAAATCTTGGTCCCCTTCTGGGACAATAGGAGTCTGGGTTGGGGATGGTCTAGTAGGAGTTCTTTCGGTCTCTGAGTGGAACTCCATTATAGGACTGGTTATGGACGGGGTAGATGGAAGTGGGTGATGCCTCGCGTGATCGACTAGAGCCTTGGCTTGGCTACGAGTCAGAACCATTCAAGGCAAGAAAGAACGTCCTCACAAGCTCAAACAAGCAGATAAGAATAGAAAAGATGAAGAACACAAGTAGATCCTAAAAAAAAACCCTAGGAGTAAATTATTAGGATTATAGTGGCTTATGCCTTAGAATATGTGTAGAGGAAGATTGGCTTTTGAGTCAGGTCCTAAAAGAAGTAGTCTATGGATGGTTTTGGGTTAGTTATGGTGCTCAAAAGTCTATGTTAGGTTCTGTACTTGGCCTGGTGCTAAGGAGCAAGCTCCCCTCACTTCACGAGTCCAGTGATAAGCTGGTCTCGCTTAGCCAAAATATACTTCCCCTAGAGATTAGACTCTGCCAGAGAACAGAGTGGGCTTTCCTCTTGGTGATGAAATCCAAGTAAGATCGCCAGGACGGGTGAGGTATCTGCTGGGTGATGAAATCCCAGTCGGGCCTTGTCTCAGGTAAGTTAAGATGTTTGTTTTGTGCAAGTGGTTTGGTCGTGTAACATAAAGTGGACTAGATTAATTCATGATGCGGTTATTAATTACTAGGTGTGGACTAAGAAATGCAAGCAAGTAGAAATGAAAGTGCAATGTGTTTTAAGCCCAAGTCAAAATGTGAAGTTGGAATGAAAACAAGTTGAGAAAGGGTTGAAGAATATGATTTTTGACTAGTCTAGAAGTGCAAGAAAAGAAAGAAAAGTTCTTTTTAGTCCTACTGATGGTGTCGTTTAGAAGAGACAAAAGAGGTGAAAAGGGAGAAACCTAATGCATCTATATGAAAAGAAAGAAAGAAAGAGCCCAAGGAAGGCCCTAGGGTCCCACCGGGCGTGCCAGAATGTTTCTATGTTATTTTCGCTTTTTACATTCAAAGAAGGAATTAAGAAACTAAGAAGAATGGTCAAGGTTAGATGTTACCTAGATGTAGTCATGCGCACTGAAATCAGACGTTGGAAGGCACTCCTCTTTGGCTATGGAGGAATGACGCCTGCAAAGAAAAAGAGACTAAAACACGAAAAACGTTAGATGAGGAGATGGTGGGTTGTCAAGCAAAAGCTTGATCCCTGAAGTATGAAGACTTCCTTGAGGGATATCAACCCACTGATTAAAAATAAAATATTTGACAGAAACAAAAATAATGAAAGACAGAATGAAAGAAATAAAGGACAAAAAGCAAAATGTGTACCTGATATGGAGCAAATTGCTCTGCACAGTCGCCAGTGTTGGTCTCTGTGCCGGCGTCGGTCAAGTAATGGTGCCGACATTGGTTAAAGTGCCAACATCGATAGGGGTAATGATCGGTGTCGGTCAGGGTAGTAGTTTTTAGACGGGGCCTGGTCGGGTCTGGATAGGGTTTTAGGATTGCAGAATATTCTAAAGTTTTTGTTTGTGGGTTAGGGAGCTGGTTTGGGAGTCAGAGGGATTGTTTGGGGGTTTGTGCAAAAATCTGGGCAGAGTTATAGACTGAATATTCTGGAAAGGGTGGATAGAGGTGATATGGGAGGAAATCAAGTCGGGTTTGTAATCTGAATCTAAGTCGGGGTGGTAATATCAATTAAAAACAATAACCAGAGAACAAAATAAAAGCACAGAAGAAACACTTACCTATTACACGCTAAAGATGGATTAGGAGACATAATTGATGTTGTCGGTATGTTGCAAAAGTTTGATGTAGCAGACCTCCAGAGAGATGACTGAAGCAGAATACCTATACCAGAGAGAGAGAATACGAGAGATTTGATTGTAGATTGATTGAATTCAAAAGTTGGCTGATCATTCCGAAGGTCGAATGAAATAATGTTTTGAAAGAAGGTCCGATAACCGATCGAGAAACTGATTGGCAACTGAATAATGAATAACAGATAATGGATCCTGTGTTTGGGTCAAGAACGCAGTGTTAAGGATAACCGACGCCAGTAGGACCGCCGACGTTGGCCGAGTAGTGACCGACATCGGTGACGTCGGCTGAGTAGTGACCGACGTCGACAGATGCAGAATGGGGACAGAGGCTAATTTTAGCTTTTTGATCATTTTTACATGCTACCAGGGGCAAGGCTCGTGGGAAAATGGTCGACAGGGGTTAAATAGGCATGGGAGAATAAAATGGGGGTTAAGGGGAGGACAACAAGGGTTAGACACAATTTCAGTGTCTACAATAACCTTGATTGTGCACTATTTGCTCTAAGCTTGTTTGTGTGTTTTACATATGATTTCTATCTAATTTATAAAGGGATAAAAATCAAGTATATATTGATATGATGCTTATGAAGAGTGTGAAATAGGTCTAGGTCAACTCTAGCTATATTAGGATTTGAAAATATATTTTTGTTGGGGTTGAAATTTGGTAATGAACGTAAGTGTTATACCTTGGTCACTAGCGTGGGGTGTTAGTGTTCAAAGAACTGCGCTAGTGTCCATATGAAAAAAACTAAGGCACTAGGGGCCTAGATCCCTAAGGGAAGGTCTAGGACTAAATTTGGGATTTCTATAGATGTGTAATGCCTGCACAAAAGCTTGATAAGAGTTGAAAGAGGCCCTAAGATAGGTCTAGGGCTAAGTTATGATGGGTGGTCTCAAGTAACACTCATTACACTCAAGTGACATTTGATATGACTAAATTTACCACTCATTTATTCTAGATATATGGTAAAGTGAAATAAATAGGATAAAGGAAAAATAAGTGTACTTAGACTTACCTATGAATTTGGGTTTGAGTATATGAAGTGTGTTCCATTGTGTATCCTATAAATGAAACATAGATGAATCAATCCTTACTTAAGAGATATCAAAATCAGAGACAAAATTGGGTAAAGAGATAAGAGACAGAGGAAAGGAATAAATATACCTCATTGGGTATGTGATCTAATGCAAAAACTTGGTGACATATTGTGTGTGCATGTAGATAGTGATCTAACTATTGGAGATTTAATATTTACATTAGGTAAATCAGTGAGTGTTTAGTTACCATATAGTAAGTAGTACTTATTGTATGGTAATAATTTACATGATTGTTAACTAACAATAATGTATATTTGTTTAGTTAGAATATATATGAGTATTATTATTATGTAACAACAATATAACTTGATATTGTTTGTGAGATCCATAATTATAGGAAATACTTTTCTTATATAAAGGTATTGTCTCGTATGAAAAATTAATATTGTGAGAATTATAATATTTTTATTTGTCTACTATAAAATTTTTTTAGATCTATTTCATGAGACAAATATTTATTTAAGCTCCTCCAATACCTATTATTGGTATAATAGTAGTCTTATTCCTTTGCATGTGATGGGATTTTGAGCATAGCTATGGGAAGTTATGTTGTTCACTACTGCCCTATGTATCAAATAAAATTATCTCTTCTTTGTGTAGATTTATTTGAATATTTTTGTTAGCATAGGAGGACTATGTTGTTTAGATAGTGCATATAGTAAAGAGATTTGATCAAAGCACAACCTATGCCCAAACTCTAATAGTAATACTCAAAGTCTACCAACATCAAGGAACAATGTAGCATATGTATTTCTAATAGTAATACTCAAAGTCTACCAACATCAAGGAATAACGCAGTATATGCATGTAAGGTAATTGAAAGGATTCATTAATTTCTATTGCCATCATATTTGGATAAGACACTTGGTTTAAGATCATCACTTAGAGGTGATTTAAAATAAAGTTCTTATCAGACCTAGTTAATCATTGCTCAGTGCATTCTATAGACTCCCAAGTAGTCTCAACTCAGATCTACACAACCCAATACCTTTTAGCCACAAATAATTTATCTATTATACTCACCACATCATTCACTAAGTCTCTCTACAGTTGATCTACGTAAAATGTCTTCATGTGGCTTGCTTAAACACTTTGTCTCATTGTCATGATCTATTTTGGTCGTTTAATTCTTATATTGTCAACTTGAACATTCACTACAAAGAAATTATAGTTTATACTTTTTTTTCCTTTAGTAAAATAACCCAAATCATAGTATTTCAACATTGTTCTATCTCAACAAAACTCATATATTTGGAATGCTTTAGCAGTAGGCCACTTGGCTCAACATCAAATTTGCCTCACTCAATTTTTCATAAACCTGTATCTCTATGATATGGTTTGTTAATTGTCTTTAGTTTGTGTTAAAATAAATAATGATTTATTTTATTATTGATTCAGAAGTCAATTATATCTTAATAGGTTATTTTTTAAAGTCATATGTTAGTTTTATAATCTAAGTCTAGTGTGTTTTAAATATCTCTTAATTAGTTAAGTCATTAGTTTATATGTTATCCAACTTTAGTGTTATAGTGTTTAGTTTTTTTAATATAAATCTAATATGTAATTGTATTTTTTAATGATTGTCAAAATAAAAAATTCTAAAGTGTTGATAGTTGAGTTGTTTTGTCAAAAATCTTATTTTTTATGTCAAAGTCTAGAGTTAAAATAAAAAATGAGTTAAAAATTAAAAGTTATTTTTCTATCAATAAATTATATTGAGTCATGTTGTAAAAAGTCTAATTTTTTAGGTCATTTTATGTCATATAGAGTCATTGTCAAATTTGTAAAAAATAAATGCCTCACAGATGCATTATCGCTTGTATGTGATGTTTAGATTATGGGGGCTTCCAATTTCTATGGAAGCAACTAATAGAGAACCTGCTAGAACCATCATAACACACGCTGACCTATCTTGTTAAGTAAGCAACAACTTATTAGAGGTCGAAGGCAATAAAAGAAGGAGGCTAATCAAGCCTCTCATTATCCACTAGCGATGGGGCCACTTCTTCTTTAGTGGCATGTGCTTTTCAATTATATGGTGTCATAGATACATTTTAGTTTTTTAGCTTTTCAGTGTGGTGTGAAAATAAGAATAGATGTGTATTCTTGTTCACTTGTGAGTATTCTCCATGTAAACCCTTTTGTAGAAACATTTTAGAATGTTGACCAAAATGTATTATAACAATCATGATGTGAAGGTTTTTGTTAAACTAGGTTAACCAATTATGTAAGTTTTTTGGTGAACTTGGAAAACTAATTATGTAAAGCTTTTGATGAACTTGGAAAACCAATTATGTAAAGTTTTTTGTAAACCTAGAAAACTAATAGTGAAAGGTTATTGGTACACCTGCAAAACTAATTAGGTAAGGTTATTGGTCATATACATGGAAAACCATCATTGAGAAGATCATAAGCACATAAAGGTGGCATGCTATAATTAGAGGATGGGATATGCTTTAACATGTAAAAACAAAGGGGGGTACTATTGGAGATTTAGTATTTATATTAGGTAAATTAATGATCATTTAGTTACTATAGATTAAATATTACTTACATTATGGTAATTGGTAACATTATTTTTATGTAACAATAATGTATATTTGGTTGGTTAGAATATATACAAGTAATATTGTTGTGTAATAACAATAGTGTCATATATAGCTTGATATTCTTTGTGAGTGTATACACCCTAATTTGGTCAAGTAACCAAAATTACTATGTATTTTTTCACTCTTTCACAAGAAGGTCATAGTGATGAATATAACCCTTATCCACATGGTCATTTTGGCTCTTTTGGTCTTTATTATGTCTTGTTTTCCTATTTGTTCCACCCCTAGTGGTCCTGAGTCATCTCTTACCAATCAAGGGGCCCCTAGCTTGTTCTACTCAATCTTAACTCTATTTTAGGACCATAGGACACTAACGGCCTTATCTATATAGTAATGTCATTGGTGCTAGTGTCCAATGGTGATTTTTTTTCTATGTTTTAGGTCTTAACCCTCCCTTGAGCCTTCTCTTATGTTTTTATCCCTCTTTTACATATTATTGTCTAGTGAACAAGGGTATTACATTCAAATCAAATTTTTTTATATATAAATAGACTCACAAGGTATTTTACATATAGAACTTACTATCTTGGCACATAATTACATAAAATCAATAAATAGTACAACTCAACACACTACATATTATTTAGTTATAACATCTAAAATTTCATGCTTGATTAAATAAGGGACTAAGAGAAAGTCATTATATCATACCATGTGCATTGATTATGCATATTCCCTAAGGAAAAACTACATGTGATCTAAGACCCATAACATTAGGGCTAATGTAGGCAATGGCTAAGATAACAGGGGCTTTGTCCTACATGATCATAATATCCCACAAATTATTTTTTCCTTTTTTTTCATTTGATTTGGTTGTTGTTTCATGTGTGAAAGTATTTATTAGGGTTTTAAAAAAGATTCATGCAAAACAATAGCTTAAATCAATTCAATCAAGCAATCTACATTATAATCATTTTCCACTCAAATTAGCTTAGAAATCTTAGAGATGAGTTCTAAGGGGGAAAAGGATGGTAAGAAATCTCATTTTAAGTATCTGATTATTCTTGTATCCCCTCCTTTGATGTTGTTTGTATGATTGGGTTTTTATTGATAAAAATAGTAATATAGAGAATAATCTAAAATACATTCACACATTGGAAACCACGATGGGATGATACCCCTCAAATTTAACCCCTTGTGCTTGTTAGAAGTGATTTAGTAACCTGGAGGTGCAACTAGATGAAGAACAAGCTCTGGAATTGATCAAATCATCATGCACAGACAATCAATGGTATTGACCTCTAAGTAGTGATAAGTCACAAGTTTATCCTTATTTAAGTAATATTATGTTAACTACTAATAGTTTGGTTCTCTGCTAGGATGTTACCCCTAAACAATATTGCTACTTCAAAAGTAGAAATATTATATAAAAATAGTGATGTTGTCCTCTTAATCATGATTTTGCAGACTTTTTATATTAAAGCAAAAATTACTAGTTTTAGTTAATCTTTTAGCTTTTATAGGTCTATAACATTTAAATCTATCTTGTAGAAACTAGATCTTTTGTCTTCTATTTGCAAGAAATATGGATTAATTAGCCTTAGATTATAGGGTATTGTATTGAAATATTTCCATTTTGAGACTCATGATCTTGACCTAAAAGTCATGGTATTACCATTGGTGTCATAACATTATGATTTATTTAAAATATGATAAAATTATATCTACTGACCTCTAACCTATAGGTCTATCTCATTGGTTTCTCTCTATTTTTTACAAGGATAAGTGATCATATAAACCCTTTTGGAAACTTATTATAGTGTTTTAGGCATTTAAACATTTTTTCTAACCAAATTTGCAAGGGTTTTTTTTGTTGTGTGTTGTTAACAAGGCAGGATCATCTAAAATAAAAATACTTTGTCCTTGTCCTTTTATATCATTCTCCATAATACCACTAATCTCAAACATGTGTTATTGTGATAAAATCAATGATATTGTGCTAATATTTATGATATTGTGATTTCATAATTTTTGATATTGTATATTTCTAGTTATTGCTTGCGATTGGTAAACATACGATTACATGTAATTATGATAGATAGAATATCCTTTTTTTCCATAGTGTTAAATAGTCTTTATCTATCTTAGCATTGCTTAAAAGATCAAAATAATTTTTGTATTAGGGCCAAGATACTATAAATAAGTTTTCCATAGTTATCTATTTCTTAAACATCTACATTTCCTAAGCATCTATATTAGTCTGCATTTTATTCAAAAGGTCAAAAAAAATTAAGTTTTATTATCTTTTGCAACATCACCATTCATGAAATAGAAATATTGTATTAAAAGTCACGATATTGCAGAACTATTTGTAGTTTTATAGGAACTATACATTTGACCATCATGGTCAGCTACTTAGTGCAATATTTCAATTCATAATTAGTAGTTTTCCATAATTTTTTTGATATTTTGGTTTCTATTTATGACATTACATTAAACTAACCATGTATTCATAGTTTTGTAGAGAATTAGTAGTTTTGCTACTAACCCTTTTCTTGTAGGACCTCTCAAGGAAAAGGCACCAAATTTGATTTGCTAACCCTTATGTTTGTAGGAGGGGTGCCTAAATCTTATAATTTAATATATTTTTTTAAATATATCTTGGCTTGTGTGTCTTGATTTTTTATTTTTCATTTCCCTCATATAAGTAATTAATCAAAAAAATTAATCTTGATTGCTTGTTTGTTGGCCATTGAGTCTAGGATAACACGTGATGTGGAATGCATCCCCATGAACATGCTTAGTCATTATGGGTTGGTGTCATGGATTTCATCACCACACGTTTGATGAAACTCCATGTTTTGGTAGATTATAAAAATTAGGGATAGTTGTTGTGAGGCCAAGCGATTGATCCCATATAGGTCATCCATGAAGGGGAAGAGTTAACTCTTTGAACCAAACATTAGACAACAACCTATAAAAATTTGGGCCCCATGTACCTTCATTTATTTTGGGGAATCCCTTATAAACCTTTTGTGTAAACCTATCATAGGACCTATCAACCATAATAGGCATTCTTTTTCTAGAGTTAAGATTAACTCCTCAGTAGTCATCAAGTGTAGACAGGGTCAAGAGGGTTTGGTTGATTTCATAATGGGTCATTAACCTAAAACCTCACCTATGAAACTATTAGATGGTGTAGACATAGGTTTATAGACCCATTCAATTAACTAAATTAGGACTTGTGATTGAGTGTCTTGTTTATGTGTCATGCTTAAACCCATGTTGTTTGTGAACCAAGTTAGCCAATCCCATTTTTGTCACAAAACACCAACACATCCCAAGGATACATCTCATTTTAGGATTAAAAAAAAACATCCATTCCATATGGACTCTATTCACTTATTTGGATATACCATTAATCTTGAAGTTGAATCTTAGTGGTCACCCATCACCTTCAATCTTCATCATCACTCTTTGACTAAGCATTATCAACGTACATAACCTTGTCAAGTTTTTTAGACTAAAACCCATCACTTCCTTATCATTACCTCTTCATACCTAGCACCCATCCAATCATCACTTTACTAGTGTGAAGGGTATTTAATCACTTTATCTCCTTGGTCTATTTACTATATTAAACCCTTGTAAAGTTTTGGATTTGATAGTACTTGGTCATTCTAATCTTTACCTCTCTATAAATCTAAGACCAATACATATTCAAATCATTTCTCTTGACCACTCTTAGTTTTAGTTTCTAGACAAAAAATTTATTCAAAGTCACCTTATTTTTTACCACCCTCCATTTAAAACACATCTAATAACTCTTCTTATATCACCCCCATCTTCCATCATGCTAATGTGAACCCATGCCAAAACTCTTACAATGGGACAAGGATACAACCAAGATATTGACTTATTAGGGAACCTAGGTGACCAAAATTGAGATAATGATGATATTCATAGTGACATGCACAATCTCAGAGAGGAAAACCCATTCACAAATAATTTTTTCCATAGAGATGAAGTTAGAGCACAATTTGATTAATATATTTATGAAAATCATGACCAAAGCTTATCTCAAGTCATTGGAATGCAGGGAACACTACCCCTAGCTTTGATCATAATCTCTTACAATACCTAGTCTGCCCATCTAGTCAGCATAACACTCCTTATCATCACACCTATTTTAATCAAGAGTAGGGAGAATAATACCTGTTGGACCACAAACAAGAACTTGAAGAACAAGAACATCAAGAACCTCTCCAAAATAATTGCACTAAGGCTAATAGGAGACAAACCAGTTTGGAGAGTCAGTTGGATTAACTCACATAATAATTCAAATCCTTAGCTTCACAATTTTGAGCACAAAATCAAATAACATCTTCTCTAAAACAAAATATCTTAAACCCTAATCCTAATCATTCTAGACCACACACCAGTCATGCTCAAACTTTCAATCCCCTTGTGGATCCATCCTTTGCTCAAGAGTGGAAAATGATGAAGGAAACTCTTTAGTGAATTGACCCTTCTACACAAGCAATGAAGTACAAATATGAATATTTTTACACCTCTGCTTTAGATATGAGCATTTTAAAAATCCCTTTCCTCCCACATTTTGAGGTACCAAAGTTTAAAAAATATAGAGAGAAAAGATATCCATGAGATCATGTCCAATAATTTTATGTAGTGTGCCATGAAGCTACCTATAGTGACACTTATCTCCTTAGAATTTTCCCTAAGAATCTCATAGGACTCGTATTGGAATATTTTATGCATTTACCAAAAGGATCCATATCCAGTTTTGGAGAATTGACTACAAAATTTGTTAGACATTTTTAATTCAATATAGAACATGATGTATCCATCATACATATCTACAATACCAAGCAAAGAAATGGGGAAATTATAGCCTCCTTCTTAAAATTATGGAGAAGTTTGGAAAGCCAATTCTATTGTATAGTTATAGAAAAGGAATTGGCCAAGATGTTCATCGACAACCTCAATACCGAATTGAAACATCAATTGAAGTTAGAATTTGCCAAATATTTTGATGAAATCACTGAAAAAGGGATCCAAATTGAGAAGGACCTAATTAAAAAAGGATCAAAAAAATTATATACCTAAAATGAATAAAACAATAATTAGGATAATGCCTTTTTAGGTAAGCCAAAAATTTTCAATAAGAACAAGAATGTTGTGGGAGATGGAGTCACATATTCAAAACAACATGTCTAAATAGTATAGAAAAAGACTACATATACTATCTCCTTTATCAAAGTACCACGAGGCAAACCAAAACCACAAATAGGGAAAAGGCCTCTTACTAGTCTTTGGGTACCTGTTAAAGTGGTCTTCCAATAATTAATAACTACAAACATGATTACTCTCCCTGAGCTTTGACCTTTGGATGATAACAAACCTTGACTTGAGTGGTATCACGAGGATGAATTCTACCAATATCATAGATTCAAAAGTCATGATATTGATAAATATATGCAATTGAAACATTATATTCAAGATTTCATTAAAAAGGGAGACATTGAGGTTGAAGGGAGAGTGCTCCTAGTCAATCCAAGAATCAACAACTTAGAATTTATCAAGATCCCTTACCAAAACATGGTCAGAGGCAAGTAAAACCACATAGAGACTAGGGTCAGGCATCCATCTCCAATTTCATAGACTGCCATGCCATCCCATACTAATATAACAATATTATCAAAATATATGGCCCTTAAGAGCCCACTCCACCACTATCCACCATACTTAAGATCAATGAAGCCACAACTGACTATCTAGTCACTACATGATGCATCAAACTTGTAGTTCATTGGGAACCACCAAAATACCCACCCACATCAACATCTTAAAAAGCCAATATCTCTAAGAAAGTCTCTGTATCTTCTAATAAGCCATATTATATAATCCAACAACTCGAGAAGACCCCTACCCAAATCTCACTTATGGATCTTCTAAAAACATCATCTATACATAAAGATATACTTAATCAACTCTTAAATAATCTTAAGTCCCCTAAGATATTAAAACTAGTGATGAGCCCCATAAATGTCCTATTATTGTGTCCATCTATTGTACTCATCCTGCTTGATTACCATGTTTTTTAACACTTTTCCATATCAGTTTCCTACTTTCATAAGCCATATAGCATTATGTTTTAAAAATCTTTTAAATAGTTAAAATTATGTATTAGAATTAAATATATGTTGGTTTTCTATTGCTTTAGGATGATTTTTTTATAAATGTGTTTTGAAGAAGTTTTGGAGAAATAGGAATATAGCATGGAGCATCCTGCAGCAAGGGAATCTCACCACATAAACCATCCTATAGCCACTGCATAACCAAAGCCATGAATTAACATATTTTGATTCTCTTTCAACTAACTTGAATAAATTAATCTAACCTCCATGGATCTCAATAACGAATTGGTTGAAGAGCAAAACAACCTGTTTATCTTGTAGCAAAGTCGCAAGATTCACATGAAGGATGTCTTTAGTGAAAGGAACCAATTTTAGTTATCCCAATTCAAATGTATCTTAGAATATAATGTATTTTTTTTTCATAAAAAAATATCCTTTGTGGTATATAAATATGTATCATTAGAGTTGATAGATATAGAAAATAGTATATGTTGAATAGAGATTATCAGAAGTATATTATGTTAAGCAATTGTTATTGTAACTTTTTGCAACAATTTATTACTGTAATTTTGATTAATATTAGTGAGAAATTTTGAGTTCAATTTAGTTTTATGAGATGAATGATTTAATTTAAAATATGGAAGGAGGAAGGGCCCCCTTTGAAAGCCTTACAACAACAATCCAACCTACATGTTATTTGATTTCTTTATGCATTGTGTGTTTTAATTCTGAATTATGTGATTTACATTCTTACTTAGATTTATTTAAATAATATTCCAACACATAAACATTTATTTTACCATATGTTTTTCATGTTTTATTTCAATCATTTCATTTACTACACTTCAGATCTTAGATAAAACTAGCAGAATGTCAAATTAGAGATTAAGTGTGAACATATAGTGACATCATCTTATCAAGTCTATGTCCTTGGGTTGACATTTAAATGAAATAAAAGGTACATATCCATGTTTACTCTCTTTTTTTATTTTGATCAATAGAAATATATCTGATGATGAATCAGTTGCTAGTCATTTTTGGTGTCGTTGCCAAGGAAGGGTGTCACACACTTGTAATCTTCAATATTGATAGAAATTATTTTTGGATGTTTATTGTTTTTATTTTCAAAGCTTGTTATTTTTTAGATTAAATATTTCATGATTTTATAGTTTAAAATTTCCCTTTTTGTAAGTAAGATAGTGTAAATTTCAAAAAACCCCATATTATTAACCCTATGTAGGCAGGGTGGGAAAAAAGTAAAAAAAATGGTTGATGTATGCAAAGCAAAGGGGACTATATAGGAAGATTTTTACCTAAATCATCTAATGTTGCTACAAGATCCAAAATTCATCCTACAGCAACTGAGGAACATAAAAGAATCCCTGAAGATCACTCACAGTTTTCAATAGAAGAAGTAGAGAAGGAAGAATTTTTGGTTGGATTGGTAGCACAAGCTAAAGATCTTGAGGAGATTCATACCCCTAGAAGATACCCATATTTTCCACCTCTACAGGTTCTCACCTTATCACTTCATAATCAGCAATATGAAGTTCACTTCCCTCCTCCCAATTTTTTTACTGAGGCATTCAAAGCTATTCTTTCCCCTAGAAGAAACACCAGGCCAATATAATATTCTAATTTAGAGAGACTCTTTGCACAGACACTAGAAAATCTTTTGAAAGCTCCACACCATCCCCATTGTATAGGAATCCATACATTCCTAAGGAAAAAGATAAAGTCTCCATCTTCTACACCTTAGGAAATAAAAGAATTGATAATAATTTTGAGCCTTGGGTAGCAACAACCTCCCATATAACAACACAAAGAGTATTCATGGGGGATCACCAGGAATAAAACACCACCAATGAGTCTAATACTTTTGCATTTCCTATCCTTACTCTTGATGGAAATGCAACCATGAAGAATATACCTCACTCTACCTTCCCTACCTTTAGAGGAAAAGTGTCTAAATATCTAGATACATTTCTTTTTGAGTTTGATATTGTATGCCACAACTATAATTATAATCAAGATGCTCAAAAATTCAAACTGTTTCTAACAACACTCAAAGATATAACACTTAAATGGTTTGTGGGACTTGGAAAGGATGCCATTTCTACTTGGAAAGAAATGAACGAGAATTTTTTGATGAAATACCAAGACTATTTTAGGGGAAAAAACTAAAGGAGGGATGAAAATTTTCAAATGATACAATTTGATGATGAGTCATTGAAGGAATATATGGAAAGATTTTTGTTCAGCTTAGAAAAATCTAAGAAAACTATAATGGACAATTAATCAATCAAGTTGATATTCCTAAAAGGAATTAGATATGATTATCTAGAGGCACTAAATCTAATGTTTGGTGGTGATGCTTTTACACTTTCATTTTATGAACTAACAATTTTATGTATGAACTACTCCAAATCAACCATGAATAAAATTAGGGGCAGAACCCTCCCTATAGCATCTACTACAGGACTGTCTAAAGTTGAAGTTAGCAACCTAATCCATTACATGAAGTAGGACATCATCAGTCACCTAGCTACTTAGCTTGATAAATTACATACATGGATGAAGTAAGAAGAAATTGAGAAAGCCTTAGCCACCTATTACCTTGAATGTAGAAAGAAGGAGGATTGCACCTACCATTACATGAAAGCTCAGGTAGCCAGTATCATTAAGGAAAATCCTAAGATAGTAGAGATGCATGCCATAGGATAAGATGAGAACCAAGTGTTTTTTGTGGCTCAACAACAACTGTGGGTACAAAGACCAAGTATGCCATCAAACTCTATGTTTACAAATTCTCAATTCTCAAATAATCCTCAATACTATTCTTGGGTGAATATACCCAATCCAAATTGGTCCCAAAAAAATTAGTAGCTACCCCAAATTTATTTATGGATGCAACATAATGGACAACAACCTCAATAGGGATAATTCCAAAACTAGTAATTGTTATATCCCTCTAATCCATGGCAACAATAATGGAGAGGAAATCAAGGCTTTCCCCAAAAAATGAAATAACCATAACAACAATAGGCCATAATTCCAAATACTCAGTAGCCTATTTGAACTACTCAATTACATGCCCAACCCATCCCCAATCCTACCAATAAGTTAGTTCAACTGACATAATCCACTAAAATAATGCAATACCCAACATACACCTTAGATATTAATCAAGTTCAACCTCACTTTTTCCACAACCCACCTCACCCATAATCACAAAACACTTTGAACCAACTTCACTCCATTCTAATCCACAACCACCTATATCCAATCATGAGCCAAGTCCATCAAAAAATCAAAAAGAAACTGACCATCCTCCTTTTTGGATAGATTGAATCTATTACGTCCTAAACAATATCCTGAATTCGATATCTTAGGATAACTTAAGAATGTATGCATCAAAATCCCACTCTTTTAAGAAATAAAGGATGTTATTATCTATAATAAAGTTATTAGAGATTTATATTTGAAAATTTTGGGAAGAAAGAAGAAGGATCTTAAAATAGTCTAGGTCATTGGCCAATTAGTAGATATTATGTTGGGAAATATAGTTCCCCCAAAATATTTTGATCTAAGAAGTCCTATAGTTAATTTTATCATCCATGACCAACCCATTTTCAATACTTTAATTGACTTGGGTGCATCCATTAATGTGATGATCATGGATACCATACAACAACTAAAACTTACCACTCTCCATCCAACACCTACCATCATTCAGATGGTTGATAGATCAATTGTTAAGCCTGAGAGGATTGTTAAGGACTTTATTATCATTATGAATTCTTAGCAATATCTAGAATAATTTATTGTTCTATATCCAAAGAGTAATTTGAGGGGTTATCCTCTCATCCTTAGCTTCCCAGGGTTGGCCACCATTAATGCTTTTATTGGTTGTAGGTCAAGAAAAATGCTAATTTCCAATGGAAATGACACCAAGAAATTATTGTTGTATCCACCAGCTCAGCCTTCCCAAAATGATAGACCAACCCCTTGTATTGATGAACTTGAAGAAGTTGTCTCCTTGTAGGCCCAATAATAAGACACTATCCCTACTGGTATCCTTTAAAACACCTATCAACAGGATCCTATAGCCACCAACCTATTGGAATGTACACCATGCCCTCTTCAAAATACCTTTTCTGAGAATGATTTTGCTAAAATCATAAAAGACATTTATAAATTACATCAATTACTTCCCCATCAATGTATTTATTCTCCTTTAATCACTAACATAGAGACCATTCTTTCTTTAACAAATCAAGTATACATCTTGTCAAATAAACCTCTCAACATCAGCACTTCCTTAACACCCTGAAAAGAAAGCCAGTTACTTACAATGCTAAGAAGGCACACAACAACATTTTCTTAGGATTACCATGACATGAGAAAAATACCCCTAGATTTATGCCTACATCACATTTACATTAAAAAAGAATGCAAACCTATTTTCCAACCCCAACGATAAATGAATCATGTAGTCAAAGACATTGTCAAAACTAAGTTGTAAAAACTCTTGGATGAAGAATTTATTTATCCTATTTTGGACAGCCAATGGGTCTCTCCCCTAGTCATTATCCCTAAGAAAGGGGGGAAATGGCATATTTACATTGACTATCAAGAGTTGAATGCTACTACTAGGAAGGATCACTTTCTCCTTCTATTTATTGATCAAATGTTGGATACATTAACAGGGAAGTACTTTTCTTTCCTAGATGGCTATAGTAGTTATAATAAAATATGAATTGTTCCATAAGACCAAGACAAAACCACTTTTACTTGCTCTAGGGGAACCTATGCCTATGTTTTCTTGCCATTTTGTATTTGCAATGCCCCAGCTACTTTGTAAAGGGTTGTCTTGAGCATATTTTATGATCTCTCCCATGACTGTGTTGAAATCTACATGGATGATTTCACTGTCTATGGGTAGACATTCAAAGAAACACTGACCAACCTGGAGAAAGTTTTCCAATGCTACCAAGACCATCAATTATCTCTAAGAAATGAAAAGTGTTACATGCTTATGACTGAAGGCATTGTGTTGGGACATAACATATCTCCTGCTAGAATTCAAGTTGACCCAACAAAGATAAGTATCATCAAATATCTACCCACATCAAAAAATTAGAAAGATATTAGAAGTTTTTTAGGACATGTTGGTTATTATATATGATTCATTAAATATTTTAGTAAAATTACCACCCCATTATTTGGATTGCTTATTAAAGATGCTAAATTTACATGGACTAATTATTGTCAAAATACCTTTCAGCAACTCAAAGACCTTCTCATAACAACTCCTATTTTGAGAGGACCTAATTGGAATAAGCCTTTTCATATTCATACAAATGTATTTGACACCACTTTAGGAGTTATCCTTAGACAAAAAGATGAAAATATGAGTTATGCAATCTATTTTATCAACAAGAATTGTCAAGGGGATGAACTTAACTACACTGTAATGAAGAAGGAATTTTTTTCCACTGTCTATGCCATCAACAAATTTTGACACTACATTACAGGTTACCAAGTATTCATCCATAGTGATCATGCAACAATAAGGTATTTAATGAACAAACCTATTATAACAAGTAGGATAATTCATTGGTTGTTTTTGTTGCAAGAGTTTGATATTACCATTATGGATAGAACAGGTAAGGATAATGTAGTAGAAAATTTTCTATCTCAGTTGAAAAATGATGAGCATAGTCTTATTATTGATGGTTATTTTCTTGATGAATATTTATTTTTTATAATAATTTAATCTCCTTATTTTATAGATATTGCTAATTATCTTATTGCAGGATCACTACCACAACATTTCTCACCTAGGGACAAACAATACCTGATCCAAAAGAGCATACATTATTCCTAGATTATAGGATATTTTTTTATCGCTGGACTAGATTTAGTTATGAGAAGATGTATCTAAGAAGATGAAGCTTATGACATTCTCAGAGCTTTCCATGATGAACCCTGTGGGGGTCATTTTACTACTAAATGGAATACCATGAAAGAAGTTAATGCTAGATATTATTGGCCTCTTTTACATAAGGATGCCATGACGTACACCCATAGATGTGATCAATGTTAACATATGGTAAATCCCACTAGCTCTAATGAAATTTTATTACATCCACAATTGGTTCTAGATACCTTTGACAAATGGGGATTAGATTTTGTAGGTCCCATTGATCCTAAATCCAATAACAAGGAATACATACTAGTGTGAAATGATTATGTCACCAAATGGGCAGATGTCAAATCCTTAACCCATGCCTAAGATGAAAAGATAGCTGAGTTCCTCTATGAATAAATATTCACCTGCTATGGAGTACCAAGAGAAATAGTCATAGACCAAGGCCCACAGTTTACATCAGACCTCATAGCTACCTTGGTAAAAGAATATAAAATTAGACACAAGAAGTCTACCCCTTACCATCCTCAGTCAAATGGTTAGGTGGAAGTGACAAATCAAAAAATTGAAAATATCCTCACTAAGACTGTCAGCTTGCATAGGAAATATTGGTTAATTCATCTTTTAGAAATAGTTTGGGCTAATAAAATCACATGGAAAACTATAACTAGTTTCACTCCATATAAACTAGTTTATGGTAAAAAGCCTATTATACCCATTGAGTTTGAACATAAGACATTAAGGAAAATAAATTTGCACTTGGATATTTCTCTAGCTCAACAAGATAGGATCATGCAGTTGAATGCACTTGATGAAATAAGAAAGGAAGCACTTCTTCATAATAAAAAAGTGTAAAGACAATGTGTGGGATGACATGATAGGAATATCAAGACTAATAATTTTCAATTAGGAGACTGGGCACTCCTTTTTGAATATAAATACAAGGATCACAAAATAAATCTACAATCCAGATTGGGCCTTATGAGATTGAATAAGTTTTTTACAATGGAGTTGTAAACCTCATAACCATTGACTCTATTCAGTTTTGACTACTTGTTAATGGCCATAGACTCAAGTTGTATAAGAAACCATTTTCTAAAGAAAATATCACTCACCATCTTATTGAAAAATAACATCCATCTCTTCTTCATGAAGCAAATCAACCTGTTCCTACAGTCGAAGGATATTTTTGTCAACCCTTCTCTAATATTTTCCAAGAGTAATAAAACTTCTTACAACTAAGAATAAGTCATTCACAATAGCTTGGTTCAGGCTGAATAAAATCCTACCCTCTATATTATTGTGATTTTAGTTGAGTTTGGACCAAAAAATATAAAAACATAATCAAAAAATTTAGGAATGAAAACTTTCAGTGTTACTAATGGATGTTATCTCAGAAAACTAGGTCACTAGTTGATCAACATTCATTAAAAAAAAGGTGAAAAAGAGAAAAGTCACTAATAGAATAAAAATGTTTTGTTTTTTCTTGTAGATTCATTCCCTTAGAGAAGAAATATATTTTCCTTATTGCTACAAGATGGAAAAATTATCACTACAGGTGAATAACTTACTACTACAAGATAAAACTCGCTACTACAAGATACCACTTACTGCTATAAGACACATATCTTGGTATAATATATATTCCTACATTCCATCTTACATCAAGAATTTGCTCCCACTCAAACTCTATAATATGCCATGACCACCACTTTGAATCATCATTAGAACATTTATGAAAGGTATTTCTATAAGTAACATGGTAATTATTCTATATTTATTTCCTATTATACATTTTAATTATTTATAAAGGTGATAGGACTTAATGCTATCAACTCACCACTATATCCTCTCCTTATCACACCCACTTACCATATCCTTTGTTTATTTTACCATTAACACAACTAATGCTACCACCCCTTACTCTTACCATGAGTGTTTTATGCACGCTAACTTCATCCCTCGAGGACAAGTGACAGTCTAAGTTGGGGGGGATATTTTCCATTAATTCTAAAGGATTATTTCACCTCCCAAAGCAAGAGTTACAAACCATTCTACCATAGCTCAAAACCCTTAATTCAAGCACCCAAACTTGTAACTCGCATAATATGGGAGGTGATTTGTTGAAACATGAATCATTAGATATCACCTCTTTGATCAACAACCCAAAAATCTTGGCCTTATTCTGGCATATAGGATGTGCATAGTATTTTGAGAAAATACAAGCCCTAAATGAAGGAATTATGAAATAATTTTTGGTACATTTCATAACAGCTTGGCCATGATAAAGAGGATGGAAATAAAATTGATATAAATAGCCATCATCAGAGTAATGGACTACCAAGAACAAGGGAGGAATGGCAAGACAAATTTGATGCTAAGGCTGAGAGATGAAAGTTTATCAGAGGAAATGAATGCCTAGAAACTTTAAATAAATGCATTGTAAGGTTGTCTCTACTTGGAATATGGGCTAAAGCTACTCATTTTATCTCCAGATATTTCATTTGTGAAGGAAGTTATTCTATGTTGCATAGCCTACACTTCAAGTTCTTGAATCATTTATGGTATGGAATGGAGATAAACATTCCCAATTTTTTGCTTCACATGATCACCAAAATGTTGGAGGATTTTAAAAAAGGTAATTCTAAAGATCTTTCCCACCATTGTCTCATCTAGTTAATTGTTCAAGACTATTTGTAAAGAACTAGACCCAAAATTAGTTGGGAAGAATTTTTCCAGATACCAGGAAATATAGAGAGTGATAAAGAAGGAAATGAAAAAGAAGAAGAATTGGAGGTTAAATAACAAAGATCAAAAGAAGCCCTCCTTGTAGAATGATAATAACTTTCAATAGAAAACCTTGTTATAGCCACATAAGAACCTGTAGAAGAAGGTCTTCCTTCAGCAACATAAGAATCTATAGCAAGGACTGAAGAAGGGACTTTTAGAGGAAAAGAATCTAGAAGGAAGAGGAAGAAAATCATTCTCTAACCTGATTCAGATGAATCTGAGGAAGAAATTCCACCTTATTCCAAGAAGACCAAGATAACCCCTACTCCTCATAGATCTCATAGATTGAGGAGAAAAATGATAACTAAACCTTCTTCTATTATTAAAATAAATGAAGAATCTGGGGAAGAGCAGAATACTAGTAGTAATGAATCTCTAGAGACTAAACCAAATAGGCAATAATGTTCTTTATTATTCTATCAATAAGAAGTAGAATACATTGAGTATAGTTTTGAAGAATTACATGAGGAACCAATGCAGGAAGAAGCAAAACAAGTTGAACATAGTCTTGAAGAATTACATGAGGAAGAAGAACAAGTTGAACATAGTCTTGAAGAATTGTATGAGGAACCAGTATAGGAAGAAGTAGAACAAGAGATACATGAGAAACTAATGCAGGGGGAAGTTGAGAAATTAAAGCAACCTGATGCACAAATAGAATTTTCCACTATTGAGTAAGCCCTATAAGAAATTGAGAAACTAAGGAAGTAGCTACAAGATCAATCTGGTGGAGAACTAGATGCACTTGCTGTAGTAGCTTGTCAATTATAGCCCTTAGCTAAAGACCATCTTGTAGCCAATATTCCACAACTTTCTATAGAGATAAATCAACAAGAAGAACCCAAAGTTACCCAAGAAGTTAGGTATCACTCCTCATTTTCAATATCTTCTCAATTGTTGAAATGGATGGATAGTCAATCTAAAACTCTATAAAATTTGAGGAAAGAAAATAGAAAATTAAAAGAATAAAATAAGTTGAAGGAAGAGAGCATCACTAAATTGAAATAGAAAGTTGAGGATATGGTTGGTCTTACACAAGAATTCCTTGATTGTAGGCCTCTTATAAGAGTTTATTCAGTTTATCTTAAATAATAATGGTACAAGTTTAAATTTATGAGAATTTATTATGATATGTCCCATGAAGTTATTGATCCCCTTTCCTTATTTTTTATCTATAAAGAAATTTCATAGGAAGAACAAACACAATTATACGAGTTCTACCTACACAATTATGTTGTTCTATATGATAGAGAGTGGAACCCTAATCTACATGTTGGAGATGTCTAATTATGGACATTTTCATTATATTTATTGAATGAATAGAGAAGAGAAAGAGAAATTAAAAAATATAGGAAAAAGGAGAATGAAAGCCATCTACTTATCAAGAGTGAATCAATGGCACCTAATGTTATTTTAGAAAAATGAGATAATATCATGTTGATGAATGAAGTAAGAACTTGGTTTGGTAAGAATTGTGATAAAGTCCAAGATTTTTATTTAGGATTGAGAAATTTTGTTGGTCTTGCTACAAAATGATCATGCACTAAATGATGGAATGAGATCACCCCAACACTAAGAAAGAGAGGGCCCTATTCCCTTTTTAATTTAAAAGTAGCATAAGCGGACCACAAAATACATTATTCTTGTAGGTGACATGGGATCACAATTATTGAACCTAAAGTTCTAGCCACCCCTATTTTGGTATCCTATTCTAGATTGGTAGGAAAAAACCTCAGTGGATGAAGTTAGATAAGCCAAAATTTGGTAGTTATTTGAATAGAGGAAGGGATTTTATGCTCATCTTGGTAAGGGTGATGTAGATCCCCATAGATTTTAGATTTCTTTGTGAATTGAGAATGAACAAGTATGGTACTCAAGGTTGAGTAAGATATTAAGTTAGGGGGTGTGATGAGCCCTTTAGATGTCCTATTATTGTGTCCATCTATTGTACTCATCTTGCTTGATTACCATGCTTTTGAACACTTTTTCATATCAATTTCTTACCATCCTATAGCCACTACATAACCAAATCCATGGATGAACAAATTTTGATTCTCTTTCAAATGACTCATAGAAGTGGTTGAAAAATAAAACAACCTTGTTTATCCTAAAAAAAAGTCACAAGATTCACATGAAGGATGTCTTTAGTAAAAGGAACCAATTTTGGTTATCCCAATTTGAATGTATCTTAGAATAGAATGTATATATTATTTTATATAAAACAATATCTTCTGCAATATATAAATATGTAGTAGTAGAGTTGAGATATTTAGAAAAATAGTATATGTTGAATAGAGATTGTCAGAAGTACATTGTGTTAAGCAATTGTTATTGTAACTTCCTACAACAATTTATTGTTTCATTTTTTATTAATATGAGTGAGAAATTTTGAGTTAAATTTAGTGTTGTGAGAGGAAGGATTAAAGCTAAAATATGGAAGGATGAATGGCCCCCTTTGAAAGCCTTACAACAATAATCCAACCCATTTTAATAGCTAAGCATGTTATGTGATTTCTTTATGTATTGTGTGATTTAATTCTGAATTATGTGATTTACATTATTATTTAGATTTATTTAAGGAAGATTCCAATGCATAAGCATTTATTTTACCATATTTTTTTCATGTTTTATTTCAAACATTTCATTTACTGCACTTCAACATCTTAGATACAATTAGCAAAATGTCAAATTAGATATTGAGTGTGCACATATAGTGATGTCATCCTCTCAAGTCTACATCCTTGGGTTGATATTTAAATTAAGTAGAAGGTAAAAATCCATGGTTACTCTCCTTATTCATTTATATTAAGATAAATATATTTGATTGTGAATCAGTTGGTAGTCAACCAATCAGTTTTAAGCATTGGTGGGTCACTTATCTTCTTCATAGCACATAAATTTTAGTGCCCAATACATGCTCTATTGGCCCACATCACAATTACCCATTATTCATAGAAATTTCCATTTATAACCATCGAATCCCTCAAGTGTTAATAAATGGAGGGTTTACATTGAATTTGTGTAATTTGGATTTTCTAAAGAATTGGGGTATTCTAAAGCATCATTAGGGCCTAATTTAATCTTTATTAAAGAACATAATGATAATGAAAGGCCATATATAGGCAGCATTTATCTTCTTATTACTATGGGACCCATTATCCATCATACCTTAATTCATGTTATGGATGCCAATCTTCCCTACAATCTACTTCTTGACCATCCATGGATTCACAAAATGTAAGTAGTCCTTTCCACTCTTCATCAATGTTTGAAGTTCCCTCATTCTACCATGGAAGTCAAAATACCTAGGGAAATTGAGAATTTACGTAGCTATCAGATGGGTCAATATCAGGCCACATGTTATTGTCCTATCACACATAGTTCTACTCCTAATCTAACAGCTACCCAATATGTCCACCCAGATCATATAATACCTACTTCCAAATCATCACTAGATGTCACCTATCTTAAGATCACATCCATAGGTTGTGGAGAAAATGAATATAAGACCTTTTGTGTAGGAGATTTACCTCTCTCCCCACATAACTACGAGTCCCCAGCTATAAGGAAGGATAATCCTATCAGCGATCAGTTTAGACCAACATCCTTATTTAGTGTGGGTCTATTATCAAAAGAGTACTTTGATTAAATTGATGAGTCATGGATCATTCTAGAAAATGAGGCCCTTATATTTCAAAGATAGAAATACCCCAAATTCAAAAAATGTTGTAAAATATGCATTATCAGGGGAAAAGACTAAGGAGACATGAATAAGGAAGGATTGAACCTATAGAGGTTCAATAACATCTACAATATCTTGGTATGGGGTATAAACATCTTGACATTGACCTAAATAATATCATTTTGGATACTACTTCAATCCCTGAGGAGTCTTCTTTTGACAAAGAATTCAAAACATGATCTATTTATAATCTTTATGAAGATCTTGCTTTCACTAACCTTTTCCATGATACCACTCCATCATTAATATATCCATTTGTTACCCTTCTTTAATATACTAGGATCAACAACATGAGCCATCCTTTAACATGTTATAAAGTGATAAGGCCATCTTAAAATATTTGGGAGTGTGGGATTTTATGCCTTTTGAAGACCATAAGAAGGGATTCTATATTAATCTTAATTTGTAAGCCTATTTTGGATAATAATAGACATATCTCAATAAAATTGAATAAGAAGAATATGAAGAGGAGGATCCCCTCAAAATTTTATATAGAATTAGACATAGAGTTCCTAGAAGATTTTGGTTTAGACATCCAGGATCTACCATCACCTCCAACTTATCTTTAGGCTCAATCACTTTCCCTCATTGAGGAGGTGGTTTAATTCAACATTTCAATAAAATAAAATCCTAAAATTATTAAATTGGGGGCAACCCTTACACCCAAAGAATGCCAAGTCATTATTGAGCTGATCAAAGAGTTTATAGATATCATTGCATGGTGTCATTTAGACATGCCATGACTTGATCCCTCCTTGGTTGTCTATAATTTAGTCATCCATCCTAATGAAAATAAATCAAGAAAAAATCACACAAGATGTACCCTAAAGTGGCTTTATTAGTCAAGGAGGAATTATAGAAATTGTTGGAAGCAAGATTTATCTAAACTATTGATTATTCTAACTGGATATCCAACATTGTTTCTATGGCCAAACCACAAGGTAGGATATGGATTTGTATTGACTTATGGGATGCCAACAAAGCATGTCCTTAATATGACTTCCCCCTACCAAACATAGATATGATTATGGAATATATTATGGGGTATGAGATGTTATCCCTTATGTATGGCTTCTCGGGCTATAACCAAATCAAAATTGTGCCAAATGATTAGCACAAGATAACCTTTATTTATCCATGAGGAGCCTTTTGTTATCAAGTGGTGCCATTTGGTCTCAAAAATATAGGTGCTACTTACCAACAAATAATGATTGTTATCTTCCATGACATGATGCATGATAATGTTGAGGATTATATTGATGACATTTTAGGGAAGTCAAAACTTTTATTCAAGCATCATGAGGTTTTAAGAATAATATTTGAGTGATTATGTGAATATAAGGTTAGATTGATCCCAAAGAAGTGCGTGTTTGGAGTCACCTCAAGAAAACTACTAGGATTCATAGTATCTAGAAGAGGAATTGAGGTTGATCTAATAAAAGTCATTGATATTATATAAATGCATCCTCCTCAAAGTCTGAAGTAACTCAAGAGTCTTCAGGTCAAGTTGCAAGCCATTCATCAGTTCATCTCTTAGCTAGCAAACAAATGCCACCCCTTCACTCACCTCCTAAAGAAGGGGACCCATTTCAACTAGAACTCTAAGCATCAACAGGCCTTTGACAATATTAAACAATATATATCAAATCCTCCATTGTTATCACCATCCATCATGAGAAGGCTATTACTTCTATATATATATATATATATATATATATATATATGCAACACCTTGTGCAATAGGGGCCCTTCTATCACAACATAATGATGAAGGAAAGGAGTAGACAATCTATTATCTTAGTTGCACATTGATTTCATATGATCTAAATTATACTCCTATCAAAAAATCTTGTTTATCCATTGTATTTGCATCACAAAATCTTTGGCATTATATGCTTAATATCCAAGTTTAGCTCATAGCCAAAGTTGATCCCCTTCAGTACCTATTATCAAAATCTAATCTCATAGGTAGGATGGCCAAATGGATAATGTTGCTCAACAAATTCGACATAGAATACATCTATCAGAAGGCCATCAAAGAATAATAAATTATAGATCATATTGTAGGAGCGCCTCTTGTAGATACCAAGCCTCTTGTCACATCCTTTCTAGATGAATCCATCTTGAGCACTACAAAATTTGATGGTTGGAAATTATATTTTGATGGCTCTTTCACCATGTATGGGTCAAGATCAAGTATCCTATTGTTAACCTCACAAGGTGACCTCATCCCAAAAATTTTTCACCTTGCTTTCCCATGTAATAATAACATTTTTGAATATGAGTCTTTAATTGTTGGCCTTAAATTAGCCATCTAGTGGGACATCCATCACCTCTAGGTATTTGGTGATTCATAGTTGATAATCAACCAAGTAAATGAGGAGTTCCAAACAAAGGATGAAAAATTTCTCCCCTATAAATAATTGGTGGACTAGTTAAAAAAAATTTCTAGTCCATTACCTTTGAACAAGTACCAAAGGGAAGTAATAAGGTAGCTGACTCTATGGAAACTATTGGGTCCATAAATGACCTTCCTGATGGTGTCCTTGAAGGTAATTTTCAAATTGAGCATTTGATGTTTCTAACCCATCCATCTATGGTTCATTTCCAAATTTGTGCCATTCTTAATCTCGATCTACGATGGTATCATGACATATAAACCTATCTCCATGATAATATCCTTCTACAAAACCTAAATTAGCATCAACACAAGGCCTTTATTCACCACACACCCTATTACACCATCCTTGGTTACATGCTATATTAGAGAGGCTATGATGGGACCTTATTGAGATGCTTGACCTCTGAACAGGCTACTCTTGTGATCAAGAAGGTCCATGAAAGTATATATGGTGGCCATGCTAGTGGAATGGCCCTAGCCAAGAAATTTCTCAGGATTGGATATTATTGGCCTAGAATAGATCAAGATGCCTACTAATATGTACGTAAGTGTGTAGCATGACAAAAATAAGGTAATATTATTCATGACTTTACACAAGAGTTTGAACCTATTATGAATCTATGGTCATTTTATATATGGGGATTATATTTAATCTATAAGATAAACCCAACAACGTCTGATGGACATAAATTCATAATCATGGTTATATAGTACTTTATGAATTGGGTGGAAGCTATGTTGCTTATCTACACCACATGTCTCCACATCTCCAAGTTTATCTTGAATCAGATCATTTGTCATTTTGGCATTTTGACCAAAATCCTATCAGATAATGGTAAATATTTCAAAAATTAAGAGGTTGAAAACCTATACAAGTGCTATCACATCAAGCAACACTTTTTTATGCCCTATTATCCCTAGGGGAATGGATAAGCATAAGATAATAATAAGACTCTTCTCATGATTCTAAAGAAAATAGTCAATGATGTAGGTAGAATCTAGCACTTATAATTATATCCTACACTTTAGTCTTATAGAACTAGTGTTTAGACACCCATTGGGGCCACTTCGTACTCTTTGGTTTATGGTATAGAAGCCATATTTCATGTGGAAGTGGAACTCCCCACCTTATGCATCTCATTATAGGGCATCATTACTGACCATAATCTTAGACAAAAAAGGATACAAAAGATGGAGTTTTTGGATGAAAAGCATTATAATGCTTTAAATCACCTTCAGGCATATCAAAACAAGCTAAAAGGCCAATATCACAAAAAGATCTAGTCCTAAGAATTTGAAGTTAGTGATCTAGTATTTAAGGATAATCAATGAAATACCAATACAGACTAAGATAAAAAGGGCAACTTTGAAGTAAACTTGCTTGGGACCTATATAATTGTTGCAAAATTTGGATCAGGAGCCTACAACTTAGCTACACTTGAAGGTGAAGAGCTCGATGAGCCAATGAATATCATGCATTTGAAATGATTTTATAATTGAAAGGATCCATCTACCTCCATCTATGGTTCCCCACTCTTGGGTGCATATCCATTTTATTCCACTTTTCTCCCTGGTCTTAACAGTGGGTATATCTTATAGGGTTAAGTAGAATCAAGAGACATAATTTTATAACTAGGGCAAGTCATTGCTAGTTGTGCAAGGGGAACATTTGGTGAGGATTTTTTATGGAATCTTTCTATCCACTATTCCTATATCCTCCATCATATCACACCCTCATATATATCCCCATTGTATCCTCCTTGACAATTATGTCTCCTACTAGCCTCAACTTGTATCCATCATCATCTATCTATATTCATCCCTAAGCCATAGTCCACAAGATCCCACTAATTTCATCATTATGGAAGGGTCAAATAATAGTCTTACTCTAAGATCCATCATGCACTCTACAACTGAATCTTGATCAATCATCTTAGACCCTATAAATAGTTGTTTTTTATTATATTGGATCCTTATCTCAATCAAACACTTTTGGGAATAATTCACCCCATGTCCATATTTCATGTTGTTATTAGGTCCATTATACATAATCATTTCATTAATTTGTTAAAAACCATCATATGCATATCCATCATTTATCATTACCTTAATCTATTTTGTCTTGCTTTGTCTTTAGTTTGTGTGTGTGTGTGTGTGTGTGTGTGTGTGTGTGTGTGTGTGTGTGTGTGTGTGTGTGTGTGTGTGTGTGTGGTTGTGTGTGTGTGTGTGTGTGTGTGTGTGTGTGTGTGTGTGTGTGTGTGTGTGTGTGTGTGTGTGTGTGTGTGTGTGTGTGTGTGTGTGTGTGTGTGTGTGTGTGTGTGTGTGTGTGTGTGTGTGTGTGTGTGTGTGTGTGTGTTTGAATGTGTATTGTTTCTTGTTAAGTCATTAAGTCTTGTACGTATTTATTTTAATTAGTTAAACAGTATTATTCTCTTATATTTTTATATTTTGAATTTTTTTATAATTAAATGTGATTGAGGATGTTCTAAGTGACTACCTGAGATCAAATTGGGTAAGTCACTCAAAATAGAGTTCCCCACACACTGTGATATCAATGTGACCTTGACTACTCTCATGTCATTTGGAACATATTTACTCACATGTGAAATACTAGATTGGATTGCCTAAATCACTAATGGCTTCACAATTTTCCCCAATCACATCACTATCCAACCTAATCATCCTAACTTACTACCTCATTCCTACCTATCTCCTTGATGTAGGAGGATTGTTACCCAACCATAATTTGTGAGACATATAATTAAACAATAGAGTATTTTTATTAGCACATTGATTAACCTATTTCCTAACATTTTTCCTAAATGATGACCATCTCATTTTCACATTTAAAATAATGCATCCCATTAATATCAAATCACATCAATCCAAAAAATTACTCAAATATCATCTCATCATAATCATTTATCTATGACATCATCATCATCATCTAATCAAATACATACACATTTAACATCAATTTCTAACTAATCATTCATATAAAATCATAAGCATAATCATCACATAACTTAAGCATAATCATTAGATCACATCCATCACACATGTCTCATAATCACAACATCAATGCATTAAAACTATACATAATCACATCATATCACATCAAAATCTCATAATCATAATCATATATAACTGTTCATAATGTCCACATGAATTCCATGTCAAAATATATGGATATAAAATATGGGCTCCATGGGCATCAATGTGATACAATATACAAATATCCAATACAGAGTCTCATATCTCTTAACTATGATCCAGGTGGTCTCCTTGGACACTGAAGCAGAGAGTGTGAATAACTATCTCTAAATGTAGATACACATTGCTCAACTAGCATTGAATCCTCATATAAGTCTCTATAATATTGTGCCTCACATGTCATTCTCATGATATTTCACATGACCTCATTCATCCCACCTATTGTCATGACCCCAGTCACCTCCTCCTTGACCTTCTCAGCCACCTCTACTTCTACTTTCATCTTCCTCATCCAAGCCTACAACTATCTGATCTGAGCCTGTAAACCTATAATCTATGTATCATGACTCCAGATTTGGATCTGTAGCATCACTATCTAGGAATGTAGAGAGGTCACCTATCCCTATAATCATATAATCTTCCCTTGTGAATTTTCCAACTGGCCATCCCTCTGTGTTATTTATCCCTGTAGCTGGGTACTAATCCTATCTCTCTTTGTAGTGATCCCTGCAATCTCTAAGACACACACTTAAACCTCCCTCCTGAGCTACTCTAGTAGCCATTGTTCATCCTCTATCAAAGGTGGTTGGGATGGCCCTACCTCACATCTACCCCCACTACTACCATCCTATGCTCCACTCTCTCTCTAGCTTATGATATAGCCACTATCTGATCCCCACTTGGGCCTACCTAATTTCTTCCATCCACATCCATAACATTAGGATCCCCCTGCCCATACTATACATCTTGTACTGGGACCTATCTCCTCCTTTCTCACCTCTTCCCTAGTCTCACCTATACATATAATAATATGATCATAGCCCCCCTCCTCACTCTAGCCCTGTCGCTAAAGAATCTCATCAACTTCCTCTATGCTCACCATGTGGTGTATGTAGCTATAACACCTAGATCCAGAATAGGCATCTAAAAATTACATGCTATAGGGGCAATTCTATCATAGTCTACATGCACTAGTTCTATGTCCACCATATCCCCCATTATAGCCTATCATACTCACTCCATACAAGGAGTTTCCCTCACCTAGAACATACTAAGGCATCCCAAACTACCTTTGAACCCGATTTGGTCTATAGCTCTTAATAATATAATATTTGCAACATGTAAGGTAGCACTCTGTTAGCATATATTGGGTAATATATGCCTCCTCAACCCATCTAAATTATGTTCCATTATACAAAATTTAGGTGATATGCTCTAGATGTAACCCATCCAATGAATTGTAAAATCTCGTCTCTCATACAGGGCCTCTCTGTACCCCTAAAAGAATATACTAGCCAAAAATGATGGGCTCATGCAACTATCTAACTTCACGAGTGCTTAGGGGATGCTCTATCACTATGTGCTCTAAACACCATATATGCAACAATAGTGAAGGACCCAAGCTTTCATCTCCCCTATAGGCTCCCATGTGTAATTATCGATATAAATGAGCCAAAACTAATAGACCCTAGGCAAATACTCTGAAGTCTTACACAATATATGATACTACATCCCCTCGCCCCAAATGGAACCACTGTCCATTCTTGTTCAATAAAAAGTATGTTGGCCACAAGATAAATCACTAATAACATCAGCCTATCAATATTACCCTCTCTCAGACATCTATCAATATCCACCTATGCATCTTACACACCTATATGTATCCTCCTTGCTAGTCTTTGTACTATCACACTAAGTGTGTGTGATTGTTAGTAGATCCTATGACCTCTTATTGAAAGTCAAAAAATATAGAACATGTCCTCTAAGGTGATGGTCATCTACTTCATCACAAAGTGAAAGGTACTCATATCTAAGTGACATCCCTCCACTAAAGTTGTAATCAAGGCTTGATCAATCGTCACCAGTAGCATGGTCTCAATGTAGTACAATCCAACTAGCTCTAGCACGCCATACTCCTCTAGTGTAAATAGATACGTATCATGTAGCACTTGGGACCACTACAGTTGAGATGCCATCACTCCTAAATCCTCTTGAACTAATCACACATCCTCTCATAATAAGCTCATCTCATCACATTCATTCTTAGTCTATCCTACCTAATGCCTCATCCCTTCTAATCCCCCCTTCGCTTATTACCCTAATACTTAATTAAAGATACCTAATCCCAATGTCCTAAATTATCCTATCCACCCTAACTCTAATCCCAAATCTTGAACCCTAAAAACTATTTCCCATAACCCACCTAAATCATCCCCCTACCCTTTCTAACTTATACCCTAATATCCTTTAACACATTCCCATTTTGACTAACTCACTCTCTAATCATAGTCAAATATATAGCCTAACTCAAACTTATCCATTTATAAATTTCCCCCTACATCCCTCTCCTAATCCTTTACTTCAATCTAACTACCCTTTCATCCTCCCCAAGTTCTTAGTCTAAGCTATCCAACCCAACCCTTAACCTTTTACCCCATCCAATGCAATACCACTAATCATGACTAGACCCCTAATCATAACTTTGATAATCTCATAAATCATGTCTTGTGGTTTTGCATAACCATGATTGTAACCTCATGATTATGCAAAACCATGATTCCCTACTAATGATATTATAAAATCACTAATCTCTCCTTATAGTATTGTAATACTGCAAGTCACTTATCTTCGTATTGTAATACCATATATTTTAACTATGATATCACCATTTATGAGCATAATAACACCACTGAGGGTTTTTCCCTTAGTTGTAGTGTTGTCCTCATGACACTCTAGTCTAAAAATAGGGAAATAAATGTTAAAATCATAAAAATAACAAGCTAGGGGTTGTTTACATACCAATGGTCCTATGTCTTCTAGTCTCTGGACCTCCTTGACCCTCTCACTATGATGTGATTCCCATGGGATGCAGTCCATGATTTTAGCTCCAGAGTACTATTGTTACCAAGGTTAAAATTCAAAATGACCCTTTTTCACCCCATTTTCTTATTTGACCCCCTCTTTTTACCCCATGTCACCCCTTTAAACCCTAACATACCCATTATCCTCTCATATCCACCTCTTTCATTACCAAATCCCATATACATAATCTATTCTCCCATTTAATTATTGACTATCATCCCTAAGTCATCTAGGGCATGGCTTTCCATTCCCCCGTTATCCACCCTAATCTCGAGTTAGAACTACATCAACCTGAGGTCTCCTAAGACTATGTAGGCATCACCTATCCATGGTCTTGTACTTAGGGATAACTCAACCACTTTTAACCTTTAATCCCATCCCATCCTTGATGGATCACTCAACATTATTCCATTCATTTTAAGGTATTAAAGTGGCTTATTATCCCCAATCTCTCATCCAATCTCTTTTATAGGCCCCTAACCATCTCAAGCATGTATCTTTGCTTTGGGACTTATCCTCAGCTTATAACCTATATTATCTCCTTATTTTTGAGACACTATTTATGTCCCCAGTATTCCAATCTCATCAATCAATCTCCTTTCTAGACATTGATCATTTGTGTAAAACCCATCTCTCTAGACTAAACCACTTTATCCCATAACATCTATGCTTGGGGACTCTCAATCATAGATACACATTATTTGGGGCATCCCAACCCCATATCATTATTTTGGTCTTGTCCCACACTGAGACTTCTATTCAAATGACCATCTGACTTGTTTTTCCCTGAATGCTCCCTTGAGGGGGCATCATACCTACTAACAACATTTCCATTTACGACAAGGTTTTTTTTTGAAAGACCATTACTCCTATTTTGTCCACTTGTAATACCCTTTCAAAGAGGGGTAAAATGTATGCACTTAAATCTGCTTATCATAATTATTCTAGTTAATTCCACTAATTTAACTCATAACTATATTCTTAATCAATTAACTAATATCCTTAGTTCTTACACAAGCTCCCTACATCCCATGAACCTTACCACACCCTTGAAACCAATTAATCACTCTATTAACCCAATAATTAGCCTACTTAGCTACTAATCTACCTACTAACCTAATTGACAATTTAATATTCATTTTTATTCACCTAGCCATCTACCACCCTACTATCCTAGCCTTTCCTACACCCCTACTCCCTAATGGAGATTCTAGATTTGAAGAATTCTAGAATCTCCTCTAATCCAAGTAGATCCATGTACCATTCCATTTTAAAAGTCTTCAAATTATATTCAAACCATTTGCACATCAAAGATTTCATCGAGAGCTTTTTGGTGCTTCTTCTGGAATGCAAAATGGAGTCTGGATGCTTGAGATATAGCTTGCTAAAGCATTCTTGCAATAGGCAAATAATGGGTGTCAAAAAGTGACTTGGCACTGTTTAAACATGCCAAGTGGTCCAATAACCATTTGACATGTGGCAATATGAATTGGTGTAAAAAAGTTTGGTTTGGTGTTTGTTTTTAGCCTCCGATCTTTAACAGGCGGTCATATGAGGATTCATGAGCCCTGTTATTTACTCGTTGGGGGCCCTCAGCAAGGGTCGACACACTCTTGTGGAGGGGTGCCTTGGCCTCCTAATCTTCATATATTATTGTTTTTGAAATTGTATTTAAGTTACAAAGTCTGCTAAAGACCCACCAATGTGGGATAATTGTTTTTCACTTTTTAATAAGAAGACACAAACCAACACATGGTGGAACCACCAACCAACACACGTCATCCACCTTCGCCACACACAAACCATCCCAAGACCATGTGTTTTCCCACATTCTCCAATGGTGGCCTAAGATAGGCATTTAGCTAAGTCTTGTACCTTAGTCTCCTTCAAAAGGATGTCGGCATTTGAAAAGGGGACTGCCAACCTTAAAAAACTATACAAATCATTTTAAAACAACCAATGTGGGATAATTAGATAATACTAAATTGCTTAAAAGGAGGCTAATGCCTTGAACCCAGCACCTCCCATGAAAAAAGATAAGCTTTGACCGCTTGATCCATGGGCTTGGAAGTGGTATAAGAGGAGCGAAATTCCATTTGAAGGAGGATAGGTAGTCGACTGTGTAAAAGTTTCAAGAAGATTATAGAATTAATTAAGACTTGTACGGCCTTGAGCCTTTATTTTCAGAGATATTTTTACAAGGAAGCAGAGATCAGAGAAGGTGAATTGAATACTTGTATTTAATTTGTAATCCATTTGATGCACAAATTAATGGAAACGGTCCTCACTTCGAACAGACCCGAAACGTAAGCTATTGAAGTCGAACTCCATTATCAATTTGTTGGTGATTTATTCTAATTTTCTCTATTATTTATTTAATTCTAATCTTCAATTTAATTTTGGTTTTAATTTCTTTATAAAAAATTAAAGAAATAGTCAAGAAATAGTAGATATTTTGAATGCGAAAGTGTGTTATTCAATTTTTGTGACACTTGCATTTTCAATTTTCAGATCAGATTTTTGGTATTAGAGTAGTTGTTATTTAATAGTGATTTCTAGTGTATGTTAACAAGGTCTAAATCCCAAAAGGGTGAAGGAAAACTCATTGAGTATAATCTAGAGATTGGCTCAAGGCGTGCTTCAAGGATGGCCGAAGAAGAGATGGAATCTGAACAAGCTTTTCATCGAGATTTCATGGAGATGAGAATCATGGTTGAGGAATTATACCATGAAAAACAAAAGAAATCTGAGAATGAGAAAGGGATTTACAAGAATCGAAAGGTAAAGAAACTGAAAAACCTTTTTCAGTGGATGATGGTAAAGAAACTGTGGAATCTCTCCCTTCACTCAAATTGGATATTAAGTTTGAATTACCAATGTTTAATGGTGAAGTTAATGTTGAAAAGTTGGATAATTGGGTCAAGCAAATAGAATTTTATTGCAGGGTCCAAAAGATTGCAGGGGATGAATCAAAAATCATTTGGCTACTCTTTGTATGGGAGGCACAACTCTCATCTAGTGGGAGAGTAAGTTAAAGGAAGCTGAACTTCAAAAAGGTAACTCGATTTCTTCTTGGAATGAATTTATTGAAGAACTCAGAAAACAATTTTATCCTTTAGGATATATGCAACAAGCCATGATGGATTGGCAAATTTTTAGACAAGGAAAAGGCCAAAATGTTCAACATTATACACAAGAATTTAAGAAAAAAGCTTTACTTTTGAATGTTCCTCTTTAAAAACAAGAAACACTGCTAAAATATATAGGTGGGCTACATAGTTACTTAAGACATATGATTCTTATGTTCAATCCCACTAATTTAGATGCAGTATGTGTACAAGCCACTCATTTAGAGGCTAGAGGAAAATAATCAAAAGAATCTTTTCCTAAAGCTAAAATTAAGCAATCTAATGTTAAGCAATCCAAAGGGGAAAGTTCATCAGGAAAGGGTAAATAGAAATCCACTTTTACTGTTAAAAAACAAGAAGGAAAACCATTTTTTAATCATTTCAATAAAAATCATGATGAGTCTAAGTGTTGGAAACTATACCCTGAGTTAAGGCCTAAAATGTTTCCAAAGAAAGAAAAGAAGAATAATGCTATGGTTCAAGACTTAGGTTTAGATTCAGGTGATGAAACTAAGATCATAGCTATGGGATTGCATAATGATTCTTCTCTTTCATTTTCTAGCACTAAGTCATCAAATGATGCATCTTCTTCTAAACAAAATTCTATGCATGTTGATAAGAAAAGAAATGAATTGTTCCACATTAGAGTTGTTTCAAAACATACTAAGATTGACACTCTATTTGATAGTGGTTCACAAGCAAATTTAATTTTTGAAGAGGTTGTTAAAAAGTTAGGGTCACAAACCAATCCTCATCTGAAGCCTTATCCACTAGGTTGGGGACAATGCGAAGCTACAAGTCTCACAAACTTGTAGACTGAGGTTTGCCATCACATCCAAGTTCATAGATGAGGTTGAGTTGGATGTTGTCCCATTGGACATATTTGGGATTATTCTGGGAAGCCCATATCTTTATGATATAAAAGCAATATTTTATAGAGAGGAGAATAAGTACTTGCTTGTTAAGGATGTCATTGAATATATAGTCAAAGCACATCACATTAAAACAAGTATTTCCTTGGTAATAGCAGGGCAAATGAAAAGACTAGTTAATTCAAGCAAGACTTTTTATCTCATATTGATTAAGTCTAAGGAAAAAGAATATTCTCAGGCTTTGGAAAATTGTGATCCTAAACACAAGAATGAATTGGTTGAAATAATTTCTACTTATGATGATGTATTTCAGGATCCTAAGGGTTTGCCCCCTAAAAGGGGAGTTCAACATGAAATTCAGCTATTGCAGGATTCTCCTCTCCCTAACATTGGCATGTACAGGTTATCAGTGGTGGAAAATGAGGAAATCAAAAAATAGGTAATGGATCTATTGGATAGAGGTATTATTCATCCAAGTTCATCTCTTGTTGGTTCGTCCATTATTTTGGTGCCAAAGAAAGATGGCACTTGGCGAATGGGTGTTGATTTTCATGCTTTAAGCAAAATTACTATTAAGAATCGTTACCCTCTTCCTCGTATTGATGATTTATTAGATCAATTAAAACATGCTATTTATTTCACTAAGCTAGATTTGAGAAGTGGATATCATCAAGTAAGAATTAATGAAGGTGATGTGTGGAAAACTGCCTTCAAAACAAAACAGGGATTGTTTGAATGGCTTGTTATGCCTTTTGGGTTGTGTAATGCCCTAGCTACATTCATGAGATTGATGAATGATGTTTTTAGATAGTTCCTTGATGATTTTGTTATAGTCTACTTAGATGATATATTGATTTTCAACAAGTCTTGGGAAGAGCATGTGATCCACATTAAGAAAGTCATGGATGCATTACAAAGGGAAAATCTTTATTTAAAAATGTCAAAATGTGAATTTGGCAAGACCTCTTTGATATACTTGGGTTACATTATAGGACATGGTGAATTGAAAATTGATCATGCAAAAGTAGCAACCATTGTTAACTAGCCTACACCCACTAATATAACTGAGGTTAGAAGTTTTCTTGGTGCAGTACAGTTTTGGTGAAAGTTTATTGCTCAATTTTCATATATTGCTTCACCTTTGCATTCTTTGACAAGTGTGAAACATGTCTTTTAGTGGGGAGGAAAACATCAAAAAGCCTTCGAATCTTTGAAAGAAAAGATAAGTACTGCTCCAGTCTTGGCACTTCTTGATATACAAAAACCATTTGAGATTGATATGGATGCAAGTGAGTATGCTATGGGAGCTATTTTAATGCAAGGTAAGAAACCAGTTTGTTATCATTATGAAACCTTCACAAGTGCAGTAAGAAAATATCCAACTTATGATAAGGAATTGTATGCATTGATTCAAAGTGTTAAAAAATGGAAACATTACTTAATGGGCAAAGAAACAATAATACATACAGATCATCAGCCCTTACAGTATCTCCAATCACAAACCAAACTAAAATAGTCTAGACATTTTCGTTGGATGAGTTTCTTACAACAATTTCATCTTGTGATTAAGTATAAAAAAGGTATTCAGAATAAGGTTGTAGATATGCTATCTAGGCCTCCTATGGTTGTTGCATTTATTCTTTTACAACATGGTTCTTTGTCTCATGAAAGTTATAATGAATAGTATGTTAATGATCTTGATTTTCAGGATATCTATAAAGACTTGATGAGTAGTAGACAAGTAGAAGAATTGGAATATCATGTACACAATGATCTTTTGTATCATTTGGGTAAACTATGTATTCCTCAAAATGAGAGAGTGCACATGATTAGAGAAGCACATCTCTTATTTCTGGTCATTTTGGAGTTGCTAAAATGATTGTACATTTGAAAATGTATTGTTACTGGCCCTGTATGCAAGAAACTGTTGCCAAATTTATTAAGGGATGTAATCTTTGTGCCACAAGTAAACCTAGTAACAGGAAATTAGGACTTTACACTCCCTTACCTATTCCTACTTTCCCCTGGGAAAGTATCTCCATGGATTTTGTGGGGGGTTTGCCTATGACACAAAGAAAACATGACTATTTATATGTGGTTGTGGATAAATTTAGCAAGATGTGTGTTTTGATTCCTTGCACTAAGCAAATTATTGAGGAAGGCACTACACACTTGTTCTTTAAACATGTATGGGTTCATTTTGGTTTGCCTACTTCAATTATTTCTGATAGGGATTCTTGATTTATTGGGGAGTTTTGGTCAACTTTGTGGGGACTAATGGACACTAAATTAAAAAAGAGCATTGCATTTCATCCACAAACCAATGGTCAAACAGAGGTAGTGAACCGCACGGTGGTACATTTGCTTAGGGGTTATAGCAATAAACATCCAAAGTTATGGGATGAATAATTGTGTTACATACAACATGCATATAACTGGGCACTTCATTCTTCTACTATGAAATCTCCATTTGAAGTTTGTTATGGATACTTGCCTAAATCTCCTCTAGATGTTTGCTATGGACAAGATACATCTGTTGGTGAACCAAAAGAAGCCATTTGAGCTAAGAATTTCATTAAACAAATACAGCGCATACATCAGACTGTTCGTACTCAATTGGAGAAAAGTCAAGCCAAGTATAAAGCCAGACATGACAAACATCGTATTGATCACCAATTTGTTGTAGGTGATATGGTATGGCTTCACATCAGTAAGGAAAGACTGACAAGTGAAGGTAAAAAGTTGAAACCAATCTGGTATGGTCCTTTTTGGATTACGAAAAAAATTGGTACAAATGCTTTCCAGTTAGAATTACCATCTTACATGCAAATTTATTCAATTGTAAATGTAGAAAATCTGAAATTGTATGAGCCTCCAATGATTATTGATCATGATGAAAGTGTATCCATTCCTTCTGTTGATGATTTTGCTCCTGAATATCTAACAAAATTGTAGGAAGATACTATTCTTGATAGGAATGTGCAGACTTCATGAAGAGGTGATGTTGAATATCTTCGTGTTGGTCTCAAAGGGATGCACCCAAATAAGGCCAAATGGATGGAAGCTGGAAGGGTGAGGGAGAAATACCCTCACCTCATTACCAATTAATTTCAAGTTTCAGAGGTCCAAAAGTTCTCAGTGGGGAGGAGAGATCAAGGTGGATCCATGTACCGTTCCATTTTAAAAGTCTTCAAATTCTGGTCGAACCATTTGCACATCGAAGAATTCATTGAGAGCTTTTCAGTGCTTCTTTCGAAACACAAAACATAATCTAGATGCTCGAGATATAGCTTGCTGAAGCATTCTTGCGACAGGGGAATAATGGGTGTCAAAAAGTGATGTGGCACTGTTTAAACACGCCAAGTGGTCCAATATCCATTTGACATGTGGCAATATGAATTGGTGCAAAAATTTGGTTTGGTGTTTATTTTTATCCTCTGGTCTTTGACAGGCGGTCATATGAGGATTCGTGGGCCCTGCTATTTGCTCGTTGGGGGCCCTCAGTGAGGGTCGACACACTCTTGTGGAAGGGTGCCTTGGCCTCCTAATCTTCATATATTATTGTTTGTGAAATTGTATTTAAGTTACAAAGTCTGCTGAAGACCCACCAATGTGGGATAATTATTTTTCACTTTGTAATAAGAAGCCACAAACCAACACATGGCGAAACCACCAACCAACACACGTCATCCACCTTCGCCACACATAAACCATGCCAAGACCATGTGTTTTCCCACACTTTCCAATGGCGGCCTAAGATAGGCATTTAGCTAAGTCTTGCACCTTAGTCTCCTTCAAAAGGGACGTCGGCATTTGAAAAGGGGGCCGCCAACCTTAAAAAACTATACAAACCATTTTAAAACAACCAATGTGGGATAATTAGATAAGACTAAAGCGCTTAAAGGGAGGCCGACGCCTTGAACCCAGCACCTCCCATGCAAAAAGATAATCTTTAACCGCTTGAGACATGGGCTTAGAATTGGTATAAGAGGAGCGAAATTCCATTTGAAGGAGGATAGGCAGCCGACTGTGTAAAAGTTTCAAGAAGATTATAGAATTAATTAAGCCTTGTACGGCCTTGAGCCTTTATTTTCAGGTCTGAGAGATATTTTTACAGGGAAGCAAAGATCAAAGAAGGTGAATTGAAGACTTGTATTTAATTTGTAAGCCATTTGATGCGCAAATTAATGGAAACAGTCCTCACTTTGAACAGACCCGGAGACGTAGGCTATTGAAGCTGAACTCCGTTATCAATTTGTTGGTGATTTCTTCTAATTTTCTCTGTTATTTATTTAATTCTGATCTTCAATTTAATTCTGATTTTAATTTCTTTATACAAAATTAAAGAAAAAGTCGAGAAATAGTAGATCTTTTGAATGCGAAAGTGTGTTATTCGATTTTTGCGACACTTGCATTTTCAGTTTTCAGATCATCCTCTAGCTTGGCCCTTCCCCCTCTAAAAACCTCTATTCTATAGATTTCCAAGGAATTTTTAATTCTTTGGAAATTCCTCCACCTTTAATCCCCTTGGCTCAAGTTTGAATATGAACCATTGATTTTCCCTCACTTGACTTATATATACAAGCCACTCTTCCTTGGCCAACTTAAAAAGCAATAAGCATCCACTATACTTGCATTATCAGCCATTACCAAAGCACTACCACATCCTTGTCAAAGCCATCAACAAGTCTAAGAAGCCATTGAAGAGTTCAATCAAGCAATCTACATTATAATCATTTTGCACTCAAATCAGCGTGGAAATCTTGGAGAGGAGTTTTTGAAAGACAAAATGATGGTAAGAAATATCATTGTAAGTATCTGATTGTTTCTTTATCTCCTCCTTTGATGTTGTTTGTATGATTGGATTTTTATTGCTAAAAATAGTAATATAGGGAATAATCCAAAATACATTCTAAAAGTGGATACTAAATTTGGGCATTTATGATTTTTTTAATCCTTTGATTTATTCTTATGTGGGTTGACTTCCGCCCCCTCCCCCCTTACCCTCCCGCCTGTCCCCCTCGAAGTTTGTATAGCTCAATGTGGCTTCGTTTTCAATGTACGACTTTTTCACTTATTTTTTTGTATGACTAACATTGTATTTTATCACATTTTATTAATAAAAAATTAACTCATATTTTAATTAAAATATTTGGAAACAAGTTACACCCACTTTCATTTGAGTCCCAATGCCATAGCATTTTTGTTGGGACCTTTTCCAAAAGTAAAAAATATTTCATTTTTAAAAGTAAAAAAACATTTTTCATTATATACTTCAAAGTCTGTGAATAATAAAATGTTTATATATAAATATTGATTAATTAATAACAAAATACATGAAAAAACATTTATACTTAAATATAATATATTTGAATTTGCAATGGATGCCAATTAGGGACTTGCGAATCTGCGATGGTTGAGAAGAATTTATACAGCATGTAGAAGATCCAATATCTCTGAAGTACTTTAAATATCACCACCGTATATTTATATTTATATTTATATTTATATTTATATTTATATTTAGGAGGATTGAAACCGAGGCGTGGTGAGTTGTGGGGTTATATCATCAATGACACACACGAACGAACCCCTCTTTTCTTAGGTCTAACTTTTAACTTTCAATCGAGGTTAACATATATTTTTTCAGACCCACCGGACGTTAACGGAAAGACCTCCACACATGATTTACAAAATAGGCCTTAAGTGCGTTCGAGGGCGCTCTAGGCTTGTCTGTATTGGGCATCGCATCTTGGTTCATTGCTGCCTAGGTCAGCTCTGGACCTCTTGTTTTAATACGGTTTCCAATCACATTGAGCCCATCAACATCATTAACTGTGTTGAATGTAGATAAAGTATTACTATCTGGTTTTAAACGTAGAGGGAGACTTGTAAATAATAAATACGTCTCATTTTTAAAATAGTCATGTGCACGCAATCATGAAGAAAACCTTCTTGACGTTCAAGCTGGGTGCGCTGTAATAAGGGCAAACAAGACGCATATTTGTATTTTTAAATAATATTATATGTAATGATACATTTTAATAGTTATTTATATATATATTTGTTAAGAAAGTTTGAACGAAAAAAGAATTGTATAAGTTCAAAGCAGTGAATTGTAACTATCTTTGTGTAGATGTTTTATTAGTACTTGCCATAGAAATAATACTATTGTTTTCGCTGTAGGCGATTAAATTGTTTTGAAAACTGTAACAGCCAATAAAACAATATTGTTGTTAAAATATTTAATAGTTTGATATTGTTTATTATTTTTTCCCGTTGCTATTAAACGATAATTAAATGGTCGAACTGCCTCCAATAAAATCATGTAAATATTTCCAAAAACCATTCACACAACAGTAAAAGTAGCACCCCTGTTAAACAGTATACTTTTGGCTTTTGGTTGTATACGACCCACAACAATGTATAGTTGCTATTTTTGGCTGCATATGGGGGGATCTCTGACTTCGTAAGCTAAACCTATCAAAATTTTAGCATCCATCAACATTTTTATAATTAAAAAAAGCTTGTTCCTGTCATGATTTGTACGTAAAGAACAGATCTCGAGAACATTATTAACAAATCCGCAGAAGGCATCCGATACCTTATCTTTCACCGCACACACAAGTATCCTTTGCCAAATCAAGTTGAGACTTCAACAGCAGTTGACAAATCATGTTTCAAACAAGCACTTTTCCATGAATATGAATTGCTTGCCCTTTTTCAAATGCTCAATTTGAGCAACTACCTAATATTTTTAAATCTAATTAAGACTCAAATTGCTTCAAAAATCATAAGATTAAAAAATATATAAACTCCCAAATCAGCGATTTACAGTCAAGAATTATAAAGAATATATAACATTAAAAATGAATTATTTAGATTAAAATTAAAATAGCAGTGTGCTCTTGGAAATTTTACACCCTCTGTCACACTAACACGAGTGACATGGCCAGCATTAGGCCGCACTGCGCGTGGGCCTTTAGCAGGATGTTTCATTCAGGGTTTGGCGGTTTAACTGAAGCAAGAAAAGGATCAAAGATTGGGCTGCATAAGCCACAGTCACGTGAGAAGACGAAGAAAGGGCTCTGCTGTAGAAATGTGTACACTGATGGCAGAAATTTTATCTGCACAAAGTGTAATTGAACGTAAATGAATACAAAAGAGATAATAAAAGAGGCTGAATAACTCACATGCCAATCGAATTTATCAGACGCCATGCTCCTCTACTTGCAACCCTCCACGAAATAATAGGCAAGACCATTTCAAACTTAGATGGGAATTCTTTTACTACAGCGTGGAAATTGTGGCCGCTGCAACATTTACCTCAGAGTATTAAATCTTCCACACTTCGCGCTAAATTGAGAGAAATAACGGTGTCCACCACGAATAGTGAAAAAACTCCCATCTGGCAAACATGGACCCGCTCAAAATTGTCGGAAAACTAGTCGATCAATGTGAATTACACTCGGAAACTTAACCTCATACGTGTTAAACGTATACGTGTTAAACTAAGGTCGGTGTACGCGCTGTTAAGTCGTTGAAGGCCATCGTAAATAATGGTGGCTATCATCATATGCAAATGGCAAAATTGTGGTGGCAGGACTAACACATTTACTTCTCCACCATCATTATATTATTTTGCCTACACTTTATATGCTATTTTCTAATTTTTATATATTTTTTAATTCTCAATGATAGGCAATATTAATATTATATTATTTGAAATACATACACATATTTATAATATTATATTATATTTAAATAATATATTAAAACATATAATATATTATATTAAAATATAATATATTATATGTTTTAATATATTATTTAAATATAATATAATATTATAAATATGTATTAATAATATGTATTATTAAAAATACAATTACAATATAATAATTTATTAGTTCACGAAAAAAATAATAATAATACAATAGTTTTATAATATTATAATAATAATAATATATTAATATAATCAAAGATCTTAGATTTCTACAATCGATACAATAGTAATAATTTTTTAGAAAAACTATGTCAATTTTGAATCTCAAAATTTGACATAGTTTTTATAAAAGATTATTACTATATTAATATAATATTATGATGTAATAAAAATGAGCTGCCCAAAAAAGTGTCTTGTATAATAATGTACACCAAATCCTTTTAAAAAGGGATAAAATATTTTTCATCTTACAACCTTTCAAAAAGGCAAGATTTTTTAAACATAATTTTCAATCAATCAACTTCGAATAAACCAATTTCTCTCAGATAATATTCCCACCATAAATAAAACCATATTTAATTAATACCTAATCCAATATATAAATCATTTTCAATCTTCTACCTTAGAGCACGATAAGTACTATAACTACAACGTACCTCTTGTTATCTTTACTTTTTGATTAAGTGCACTTGAGTAAACCTACAGCTTTGCCTTTCTTCGGTTTAGATATTTAATAATCTCAAAAAAATTAAAAATAAAATTTTCCCCTTTTTTTATTTAGAGAATAAATTAAATATTAATATTATAAATTATTAAATATAGCTTCAATTTATCTTCTTCAGAATATATTACACTTTAAATGTCTATGTATCATTTCTTTTAACAAATTCACATTCACAAAACGCTTTTCTTTCAATGATTTTTTTTTCATGTGTACCTCAACAAGGAACATTTATATGGAATCAATGAATTACATAGAATTTCAGCATCTCAACACATATTTTAGAAATAAACATATAATAAATAGATTACAATGATGAGTAAGCATATATCTGAATCAATGAGCTCTTTCGATTAAGTAGCCATGAGCAAAGATATCCATGCCGTCAAACTCATTCAAGGTACGATCTTGGACTTAACCATTTGATTCTTTGTATCGAGTAATTAGAAGGATATGTACTCTAGTAGTTGGATATAAACAACCATCATCTTCACCAGTTAAACTAAAACCTTTTCGATTAGTCATTGATTTCAATATCGCTATGATGCAAAATAAAATTTCATAAGAACATCTATGCCAATGTATGTAGAAGTACATTTTGTTTCTTATCCCAAACATGCAAACTAAATATACAGGTATTATTTGACAAAAATATATATACATTTCAGTGTCTTTTATGCATATTGGACTTACCACAACGCAAAAAAAAATGTCTTTTCTCTAAAAAAATAAGCAAAGAACTTTATGAATATATTTTACAAAGCAAATTGCAAATAGACAAATTTGGTAAATGTAAAATGGAAAAAAAAAAAAAAAATTATACTAAAAAGAGCAAATTAAAAGGTATGAAGTAGTTTCATTTACATTATCAATGCTTACACATATTTCAATTATATGTACTTTGTACATTCAAGCATAAAAGTAGAGCGAAAAACATAAATTTATTACTCATTGTTTTTAATGCACAAACAAAACATGTAAATATAAAATCAAATAGATGTGTAAAAAGATATGTATTTAGAAATTTATTATTTATTTTGCATTTTTTATATTATTTATAAAAAAAATATAATTACGAAATAAATTGCAAGCAAAAAAATCAAGTGTAGTTGATAAACGTACAACAATTACCTATGTTCATTTTAATGAAAACTATCATACGGATAAAAAATGACTACCACTTTCTCTCAGATAATATTCCCACCATAAATAAAACCATATTTAATTAATACCTAATCCAATATATAAATCACTTTCAATCTTCTACCTTATAGCACGATAAGTACTATAACTACAACGTAACTCTTGTTATCTTTACTTTTTGATTAAGTGCACCTGAGTTTGCCTAATGGTAAAGAACATGTGCCCCTGGAAGGGAGGTTACAGGGTCAAATCCTGCAGGGGGTAGGGATTGCATGCCTCTTATTCGTAGCACAGTAAGGTGCCTCCCTACGATGAAAATATGAAATAATCCCATATACTAAACATGCCTTGTAGACCATAACCAAGACATTAATTGACATCGTGAACCTTAAAAACTTTAATAATAATAATAATAATAATAATAATAATAATAATTATTATTATTATTATTATTATTATTATTAAAAATCCCTTTCGACAATGATGTTCTTGGCGTGTGGCATCGATTTTCCCATTCCGTAACATTGTGAAAGAGGAAAGATGGTGAATGAGAATTGATGGCATTTATGCGATTCGTTTGATCTTTTCCTCCTCTTACGATCTTCCATGACAACTAATAAGGACGACGGAAAACAGGAGAACTATATAGAAAGATGAAATTAATTTTCAAGAAGAAGAGCATGAAGATAGATACGTGGTTGGAGTAACGCAACCATGAATGGATGACTTTGTTAGCCGAATGGGAGATCTCTCTATATACAATTTTCAATGTTGCGTATGTGAAATTCATTTAAGATTTAGCAAAGGGAACAAATTCATTGTGATTAGTCTAGTTATTTATAAACTAGAGCTATCCATTTCCTAATATAAGTTTATATTTCAAAATTCAAAATTTTAAGTTTTGTAAAACTTTTTATTTATTATGTTTTTTTTTTTAAAAAAAATTTAAATGATTTTATGTATTTTTAATAGTTAATTTTTAATTTAATTTAAATATTAGCATAGATTAAGAATGGTATATGAGATTGAAGAACATATTACATAAAACTGGTATAATAAAAGAGTGTTAAAAGTATTTTTAAAGAATTATAAAGAAATAATATTAATGAAAAATAATGATTTTATTATTTGAAGGTTTACGATCTTCAACTTAATAAGATGTCTATTATCTTACAAATTTATATAAGTTATTTGTGCATATAGTTTTTTGAGATTCTTTAACTCTATTATTTAAAAATAAGAATTGATATTTTTGGAATTCTTTGTATATAAAAATATCAATTTAAATATTTTTTATTGAAATTGAAATATTTCACAAATAAATAAAGTTAAACATTTTTAATCTTCATATTAAATAAAGCTCCTAAAAAATTCATAAAAATATCTTTAAAAAATAAAATAATACCTTATAAAAATCTATAATAAATAAATAAAATATTTAAATATAAAATACTTTTCCCTTTCAAATTTTAAAAAACATAATTAATATCTACATTTTCAAATTCTAAAAAAAACATAATTAATATATACGTTCACCTTATAAAAAGTTATAATCAGATCCCATTTTAAATTGATGAGAGCTTTTGCAAAATATATAAAATATTATGTAAGCTTTTAGGAAATGTGAATTGTATGCGGGGAATTGCCGTGTGTTTGATCGCAGTAGAAAGCAGTTACTAGAATTCCTGAATGGCGCGGGACCTGGATCCAGCTATCCTCAATGTGGGCAGTGAACCTAATGGCATTGCAGCTCATGAGAAGCTTAGCTTTTCAGAGCGTTTTTCTCAATGTCTGAAACAAATGTGCGCGTTGTTTGACTCTGTAGAAGCAGGATTGACAGAGCAATGGTGGAACGTTTGTTTATGGGCCCAATGATGTGCAGGCCCATTCATTATTTGTCAGAGGAGGAATTAATCCGAGTGGTAAACATCCCGGTGGAATGCGGCTTTAGGGAAGGCGATATAAACAAGAAAAACAGAGTGTACGGAGAGTATATGGTCGAGGAGGGAAAATTGTACAGCGTGGAAACAGTAGGCAGCAATCATCTAGTTGTACTGTGGCAATCCACTCCGGACGTGGAAACCGACAAATTTTGCGTGAAAGAAAGATGCAAAGTCTGTGTACATACAAAATGATGGAAAATAAAAAATTCCAAAGCAAGATCAAAGACATGAACAGAACCGTCGAATGTCCCAACGGGACGGAAGAAATCCCAAAATCTATCAATTGTAAATATTCATAACACGGGGTCGACTCCCGACGATCAGACTTCAAATAGCGACGTTTGGCCATTGGCGCCTAGCGAAATATTATAAACTATGAGTTGCAATTTCAGTGATTATATAGATTAATTCAATAGAGTCCCATTGTTGGGAAAGGTAATAACATTTTTATTTATTTATTATCCTTTTTAATATTATGTAGCATTAAAAATAAACTATTTTTAATCATGTGATAAACACCACATATTATTAAAAGTGAAACAATAATGGTTAATTAAATGTTCAATCAAATATGTAAAGAAATAAAAGTAATTTTTTAAATTTTGTTTATATCTATTATAAATATTTTTATAATATAGATTTTGAAATATATATGTAATGTCAATATTTGTTATATTAAAATCAAGAATAATATGGAATAAGATATTAGGACAATCAAATGCTAATGATATATGATATAAGGAGTTTCTTTAGGTTGTACAAACTCTCCACTACATGAAATATGATGTTTTGGATATGTTTGTTTGCTTTTGTTCATTCTCTTCGTTTCCCAAATTTCTCACATTGTAATTTTTGTCAACTTATAATAAATTAAATCTGCTTAAATTAAAATGTTAATGAAAATAAAGTTTGAGACTTTAATTATGGTTTTGGTTGTTTTCGTTAGCTAGTGTGAAATAACTGACTTTTCAATAGTCATACCCTTAATGTTAACATATTTTGATAAATAGAAATAATTATAATGTGTGTAACAAAAGTGCTCCATGATATAATGCTAGCTATAAAATGAGAAGTGTATATTTTTATTGATTGATTTTCAAATTAATTTAATCATATATTTATTTATAGATAATATGAATTTAAACTTTGGCAATATTTATGAGCACGTCGACTTCTAATGAGTAAAAACAAGAAAGACAAAAATGGGTAGATGAGTCCACCAAGTTAAAAGTGAAAAAAAGAACAAAGTATCAATACTATACAAATGTTCTTGATAGGTGTCAGAACTATACACACAGTCCCAACATAGGACATGAAAAATAAAAAATAGCTTTGGGGGGACAAAACTAGGATCGATAGAGGTTATTATGATACAAAAAATGACAAAAGAGTAAAATAATTTCTAAATTAAACCAAATCACCCATACATATAAAAATGAACTAAAACTCCTCAAATAATGCAATATAAAGACAAGTGGGGCCATTTTTAGGTGTCTATACAATGTCTTACTTTGAGGTTTTGCCTTGGGTAAGTGCATGGAATTGGGGGGTCAAAGGGGGTCTGAAGTGGATATGTTTTCCCTAAAAAACAAAAAACCTCTACTTGTACAGATTATTTGAGACACCTACATTTAAAATTTGAAGATGTCATAGGAACATGAATTGTAGAAATTTGAGCTAGTTTCTAAACAACGATTTTTTTTTTGAAATGATCAAGTATAATTAGGTTGAAAGTATCATAAATTCCAAGAGGTAGTACATTTTTTTGGAAAAATCAGAGTAGATACCTTTCCGTGCATCCCATTATTTTTTGAGTATCATTTAATTTTTTTAAACCCTTTGGTGGAAAGTTAGATAAGATCATCTAGTTTGCAACCTATATATTTTTAAAATTAATTAATAAATATATATTTTGTTAATTTCACAAGTCGATAGACCCTGAAATATGATCAATAATGTATATCCGACCATGTGACCCCCCTAACTACCTAAAAAAATATTAAAAATTAATTTTTTTTGAATGTGTATAGAATTAGGTCTAGTTTGCAACTGTATATTTTTTATTCAATTTAAATCGACGAATCAAAAGATACATAAATAAATATGAGCTTGTATATTTGCGGCATATAGTGTTATAAAAAGATTTACTTAGAAATAAATATAGATAACAATCTTAAATTAATGAAAATATATATATATATATATATATATATATATTTAAAAAGAGGAGAGTGTATTCAATGTTGTAGTAATATTTTTTAGAAAAAGTTGAATAAAATTCAAAGTGTTTAGCATGACGGAAGTTGCATTTTGTTATTTTTAGTCAAAAATACGCATTCAATTATGTGTTTGTAGGTACATGCCTCAAGATCAAGAATCCAAACCATTATCAAGACTTTAGGCATGTGTTTCAAAAGTAAAATATTAAAACTGCATACACAGAATTATCGCCTATGTAGTTTATTTTACATGATTTCACAAACTATGGTTTTATTTATATTTACCCTCCTATTGTTTTGTTATAATATTTTTTTAATTCCCAAACTTCATGAATGGCCTTAGTAGATTAAATATTAATTGAAATTCAAACTTATAACTTATAATCTTTTATAAAAAGAAAATCTGAATAATTGGGACTACATATTTAATTGATCAAAGTGAATGTCATTTGACAGGGACCAAATAATTTGATTTGATGTTGAAATCTGATTTCAAATTATTAATTTTTTTCATTTTTTAACAATTATTTGATAATAAATTAAATGTATTTATCATTATGATGTTAAAATTGACTATATAGAGTTTATATTTACTCAAAAATTCATACACTTCACTTTATATTATTAAAATATTGTACAAAATAAAGAAATAGGATAGTTTCAGGGCAAAATTTAAAGACATTCTTTAAATACATTCAAAATCATTAAAAAAAATAGTATTATAATCACCTAAAAGAGGTAATTAGATGATAAGAGTGTCACTTGAGTTAACCTATCCCTGAGATAGCCATAGACCTATTCTTAAGCATTAGACTTACTTTTCTAGTCATTCAATAGACCACAGTCATCTACAACTAGTCAAAATGTAGTCTCATAACTATCATCTTAGACCCCAATCCAAATTGATTAAGAGTTTGCCACTAGGACATTAGCACCACATTTGGAACACTGCAACCACATGATGCTAGTGTCCCCAACTGGGTGCTACTTTCCTTATCCCTAGATCTTCTCAATGGATACTTTTTCAAATGTGTGCCCCTCTTAAAGTCACCTAAGCATAGTTTCTTATTTGCATAAGTAACATAACCCTATAAATATGAGTCTAATTCACCTCTATTCACTAGATGGAAAATAGATGTAAAAGTTATTCAAACCAAAGACAAAGTTGAGCAAAATCAAGGCATTTGATCCCTATTATGCCCTACTTCTGCATACTACCATCTAAAATAGCCCTAAGCCTAGTTTTCAAATATCTTAAATCTCAATCACATTCAAGGCATCCAAGCTCACTCTCATTCTAGCATTCACTTACACTTGCATCAAGCACTAGGTGGGAGAACTACATCAAGCTTGATCCCTCTTTGGAGTATTGGTATGTAGGCAACTCTCTTCACAACAAGGTGTTGAAGATGTCTAGTCCATCCTACTAACACACAAAAAAATATTTATCATACCATAATTATAAGGAGGACTAGGGTTTATACATTAAATTAGGTTTTCTAGGCACAACATAGAGCTCCCATTTTCATGCACGTAGGAATAATTCATAAAAACCTAGGTGCAAGTGCTCTAAAAAAACATGAACAGTTTCTTAAAGGGGACATTAGTGCCACACTAAGGACACTACCCACATATGACATTACTGTCCATATTGGGCACTACTATCTAGTGAGTATATGAACACCACAATCCTATTGATGATACAAACAACTACCTAGATCTCAACTTTTAGAACCCCGATCATCCACAATAGTTAGTTTTCATATAAGTCTTTATTTATTGATATTATTAGAGAAATTCAAATAAGGTCAAAGGTCATAAAAAATCAATTCTTAATTATTACATATTTATTTAACTAATTTAGGCATCTCAGCCCTTTTATCTAAACATAAGATTTTCATAGTAAAACCCTAAAAGGTTAAATCATTTGGTGAACCTGACTTACTTCAAACATTGCTTCAAACCCTATCTTGTATTAATCCAAATTTTGTGCAATAATTTATGGCTACCTACTTCTAGTTTTCTAATTTTTTTAGACAACTTAGTTAAAATCAATTTTACATTAGGATTTCAATTTATTTTACATCTAATTTAAATTTTTGCAAAGAAACCCTAGATTCAAAAACCCTAACCCTAGACACACTTAAGATTTGTATCCTTTTCTATCTATACTCATATTTTAATTCCAAAATAATCATATTTACTATAATATTTCATTTTTTGGAATCTTTCATAGATTCATATTCTTAAAAGGTTCAAAATATACAAAAACCTATTTTCTTATCTTTCAACCTACAATGGCAGAATTTAATAACAGATTTGATGAAACCAATAAGTGAAAATTACAAGACTTTGTGTCTAAACACAAGGATATACAAGATTATTTCATAAACATTATTCGATAGGAAACATAAAATATAAAAAATGGTCAATCTTCAACCCCACTAGTTAATAATGTTGTTACACATTTAATAAAGCCAACTCAACCAACTTAGATAACATAACCCAAAATTTTTATTTAACCATCAGTGATAGCTACACTAGTTGTGGCTAGTTATTTTACTCTAGATGTACAATCCCTTATGTAGGAGGTTTCACTTTATAGTATAAGGTGTTACATCTTGAATAGGGAGAAACTAAGCCATCACATGCTTTGGATTCCAACATTATCTTATATACACATTTATCACATCACTTTGTGGTAACTCCTTCTCCATCTAGTTTTGTGGCACCCAAGCTCACATTATATGATGGCAAGGGTGACCTAGAGCATCATCTTAAATCCTTTTACACAACATGTTTGGACTATGTGTCCAATGATTAGCTTCTTACATAGCTATTTCCACACAGTGTCAAGGATTATGCCCTATAGTGGTTCTATGATTTTCTAAACCAATTTATTATAAAATTTAATGCTTTAGCTGACGTGTTCATAACACACTTCTCTATCAACATCAGTGATAAGATATCCTATGCACAAGTGGCATAGTTAAAGAAAAATTCAAATGAGGCTATCATCGATTATGTCTTATGATACAAGATAATATTATCCAAATTAACTAGCCCCATGGTAAACAAAGAGCTTCGGGATAAATATAAACATAGTCTATTACCAACACTTCATGAATCTATCTTATTCAATGAGTTTCCTACATTCACTGATATGTGTCACATAATTAAGGAAAGAGAGGTTAAGCTCTTAGTAATGGAAAAACTCAAGTATAAAAATGGATCAGAATCAACTGTTAAGAGTATAAAAAAACTTCCATACAACGTAAGAGCCAAAAAAAACAAAAGTGATCCAATCACCATAGTCAACTTAAATTTTAATACTTCTCCCAGATCAGTTTTATCTATTCCTTAGTGCAGAATCTTCACTAATTTTCTAGAGTCACTAGCATGAGTTCTATAAAAACTATTTAGAATGCAATGTCATATCTCTCCCTCCCATTAAAGAGGTTGATATGACATAGCCTCTTATAAATAGTTATAATTCAAATGCATTCTAAAAGTATCATAGGGCATCATGCCACATAGATAATAAATGTATTAGCCTAAAGCACAAGATATAAAATCTCATTGAGGCTAATATTATTGATGTGGGCACACCCACAGAGGCACTTAAACAACAAACAAAGGAAAAAACAATTAAGATATTTTCATATCCTTTACCAAAGCATACAAATAATTAGGTAGGGGAACATCAAGTGGTCAATATACATAACAAGATCATCCACCACTAAATTTATATCACATAGTTATAGAAGAGATGCATACACTACATAACATTATTGACATGTATCATATTACAGTGCTACCTAGACTATTTATCACATTTTCAGAGTAGGAGATTGTGGATGATGACATAGCTTTACATGCACTCCTTATATGAGCATATATAGACTACCATCCTATTCACAGTTTTATGATTGATAATGGTCAAGAATAAGCATGTGCACCATGACACTCTTACAACACTTTGGATACATAAAGTGGGATATATTCCCCATAGACATAATCATTAGTGGTTTTAATGGCCATGTTCAAAGATCTATCAGAGATATTGTGCTTCCATTATAGGTTGGACTAGCACACATAGCCAATCGGTTCTTAGTTATACCTAGTGTAGGTATATTTGATATATTATTAGGTAGACCATGGTTATAGTAGCTTCAAGCCATCCCATCTATATTACATTGATTCTTAAAGTATATACATGTTAACCAGGTGGTTAATATTGAGGGTATCCTATATGAGTATCCTATTCCCATACCACAGGTAGTTCTAACATAGTTTCCAGCTACAGTTCCAACATCGACATCAATTCTAGTTCTAGTTTCACTACCAGATATTGCATAATTATTAGTTATAATAGAGAGTATAGATCTATGCATACTTCACTAGTTTCCCTATTTGACATAGATTATGATGATAATGAGTCTCCCATGAGACTCATTGGTTAGTATGGCTCCTACCCTTGTATATAATTCCTTCTCTCTCTCACTCTTTATACATAGTTTATTTCATTTTCTTGTACATAGCTTATACTCAAAAAACACAAAAACACAATAACATGTCAAAATACAAAAAAATTCAAATCTTTCAAAAACATAATTTTTTACAAATTATATGCATTTTTATGTTTATATTTATACTACTTACCAGGTATTGCATATTTATAGCTATCCTAGTATAATCAATTTTATCATACACATATGCTTCACTTATTCTTTTTGAGTGCTTGTAGATTTCAGATAGGACTCCGATCCACTACACTGATCCAAAACAATTATCATCTACCCATTGGGGTAATTTACACTGATCCAAGTTTTAACTTACTTGGGGGAATATCTTACATAGTTGCTATAATCAGGTTTTATTTGTACATACTATACATTTTAGTTACTCATTGATTTATCTTGATGTTGATCACTACTCCTCATTGCTCAAATTTTTTTCAACTATAACTGTTTAGACTTAGTATACATGCATCCTAGCATCTAAATAGATTTGTACTACATAATTATACATGGTTTCATTTCTAGTTCTTATATTAGACTTGATTGTGTTTCCTATACTTCTTCCATCTGTGAGTGCATTTAAATATGTCATTATTCTTTGGAATCTATGCCACTTCTCTTTTTGTATGCCTTAGACATGTACCCATGTACCTTGTGTGTGATTTCATACTTTTATATACAAACATTTGAAAATGTCATTCTATGTGGATCTATGCCAAATTACTTGTTGCTTACGTATGTGGATATTTGAACATGTCCTTGTATGTGTTCATTATCATTTTTAGTGACATGTGCCCATGTCCCTTGTATTACGGCTCCTTGACCTAACTTTTGCATGACTCATGTGCTTATATTTTTGATTCCTTGCATGCTTCTACACCATGAAATTATATCTACTTTTTACACACACACACACATGCATGCACTAGTTTTTGATACCATGAGAGATCTCATGCATCTACCCTTCCTACTTGGGTGTTATATTATTATTTTTGGGAAACTAGGGTCTAGTTACTAAACAATAAAGGGTCTGAAGTATGGGAAAAAATATAATGAAATATAATAAAATATAGATTTATATTAATTCTATCGAAATTAATTGCATAGGGAAAGAAGTAACTTATGTAGGACAATGGATTGAGATATAGTTGAAAAGCCTAAAAACTATTGTGTAGGACTAAGAAGATGTCAGGAACCGGGATCTTGATTTTGTTTTGTGAAAGGACAAGAGTGCTGAAATAAGACACCCCAAGGTCCAAAACTATTGTCCAAACTACTCATGGAGACCTAAGTTTTTTGGGTTTTGTTCACTGTCCTCGTGTGATCTTGCTTACAAAATTTTAGATACTGAATATCGATAGAAATACTTGTATAACTATTTTAATATTCAAAACCCCGGGTCTATCTATTACATAAAAACAAATACATCAAAAGCAAAAGGGGGAGAAACTAGGTTAGGGGAAGTATGATCACATGATCTAGAACCCCTACTATCCTAATCATTGCCTACATTAACCCTCAAACTAGGGTCTCAGATCAAATTTAGTTCTCCCTTAGGGAACATGCATAATCAACACACATGATAGATGCAAGAATCAACTTTTGCCTAAGCCCTTCCTTGATCAAGCATGCAAATCTATGTGTGATGCAAAATGCTGAGCTATACTAGTGGCTAATTTTTAATTATGTATTATGCTAAAGTAGTAAGTACTAGATATAAAATGCCTTGTGAAGTCCTTTATATAGGAGACTCTTTGTTTTAAATTTGGGAATTAACATGGGAAATAGAGTCTAGATGAGCTAGAATGACCATCTAGAAGGCTACAAATGATTGAAAAGTGACCAAAGCAAGAAATAAGACCAAAATAAGTGAAATAAAAGACATGGATAATGTGAATAAGGCTCATATTCTCTAGTCAGAGTCTCCTATGAAAAGACTATGAAAAGACGTGATATGTGTGGTTGCTTGACTAATTTAGGGCGTATACATTTGCCCCCCTTTTATTCTAGTGATGTAATGAAATGAAGTACTAGAGTAAAAGAAAGAAGAATAGAATGCATACCTAAACCTACCTATGTGGAGATAAATATACTACAAAGGGTCCAACTCACTTCTTGGCTAGGGAAGTGAATGGAGAGATAAATAGTGTCTGGAGAAAGAAAGAATCCTTGAAATGGATGCTACCTATACTAAATATGAAATTAGAATCCATGTAACATGGATAAGGAAGGCAATGCTTGCCTCCTATGTTGAATCTGGCTAAAAATGAGGAATGCTCAGAGGCCCAAAACCAATGTATATCCTCTATCCCTTATAAACTCATGTAATCTGAAATGTGTGTATAGAATTTGTATTTGTGAAGAACAAAATTTGTTATGCCCCCACTTAGAATATCTAAAATGGAAATGATAAATACTTAGAGGCCCAAAACCAATGTTTATCTTCTATCCTACACAAACTCATCTAGTCTGGGTTTGGGTAATGAAATGGACCAATCACTGTAGATGGTCATGTGATCCAACCTAGTGATAACTTGGGTATAACTGGGTATAATTTGAAAATCTAGTTAATGTGCAAGAAGAGAATGGCATGTATTTCCATTCCATATGTATACTCTTGAGTGATGAAGAACATGAAAATTTGTGCCATGCCCCTAAATCTAGTATGTGAGTGATGAATTTGTATAATCTGGTAATCTATATAACCACATGTGAAGTGACATATCTTACCATGTCTTATATGTAAAATTGAAGACCAAAAAATTATGCTCTGCACTATGCCTATAGTCTTCTATTTGATTCTATAATTATGTCATGCTGTATGAAGTTGTATGTGTGAGACGTGTAGTATATACATGCCCCTAAATCTAGTATTTGAGTATGTATATGTATCAAAATCACTATGAATCCATATAATTTGAATCAATGTATTTGAATAGTCTATGCACCTATAAGCTAAAATCACTATAGATCTACATGATTTAAACCACTATATCTGAATAGTTTGTGTATCTATAAACTGAAGGTATATCCTTCTAAATGTCTTGAGTAATGTTAAGTGACCCATATAATTTGAATCACTATATATTTCAACTAATTTGAGCTAAATCTGATAATTTGATTACTGGATGTGTAAGAACCATGGTGTGTCCACTTATGAGAGTGGGTGGGTATGCTGGGTAAGTGTAGGAATAGGAATAGTATGAATGATGCCCCCCTTTTTGAGAGAGGGACAAAATTTATGATAGAAAAGGTCAAGCCAAAAGTGATGACTAATGGCATAATTAACAACAAGGTTGGCTTATTGTAAATATTTTGAGAGGTTGATTGATTGATTATACTGAGTTGCTGAAAGTGGAACACATTTTTATTGGTGAGGACCAAGGTGTGTGTTGGAGTACAAAAGGAATATAGATATGTTTATTCCATGGTAGGTAGATGAGGTATTAAGAGAGAGAAGTTTGAGTGATGTTGAAGGTATCATTTTCATGATTTTATGGAAGAAAATAGTTTGAAAAATAGTGTTATGGGGTTCAAGTTATGGGAAAAATAGTATTTTGCTTTGATTGAGAAAAACTGGGTAATATAAGAAATTGGATTGATTCTTGATTCATTTGTGTATTAACTAGTTTGAGATTTTGGAGCTCTATAGTGAAAGATATGCTAAGAACATGAGCACCTGTCATGACTTGATTTGAGAAGTTAACATCCAAGGTTGAGGCAAGTGGTGATGTTACCCTGGTAATTAATTAAAATGCTTGATGTTTGTCTATTTTGAAACCTATTTTTGGTGCTTTTGAGATATTTAAAGTGTCATAGGAAAAACTTAACTAGTTTTAGTGATCCTATCTAAGAGTTATCACTCTTATCCAAGGTTCAACACTACTGTCTAGGTTCCAGTACTCCTATCTAGCACTGCTATCCTTTCTACAATACTACTACCCACTAGGCCTGATTTTCTAAGATTCATATTTGTTACTTATTGTTGTGTTACTTGGTATAATTGACTGATATATATGATGTTTCTAGTGTTTTTATGATGAGGTGTGGATGAGAGAGTTCTATAGGGGCTAGGTGATTGAGATATTGAGGCTATTACCATTGTTTATTAATGAGAGAGCTATCATAGATAGAGTAAGCTTGGGTCATATGTGTGACCTAAGCATAATGTAATAGGATAGGTATTTGATTATTTCCTTATGTGAGAGGTAGAATGCAAATACATGTACTTTCTAGCTTCTTATAAGGGAGATTACTGTGACTCTGGAGGATGTGTATTATATTTTTCATTTACCAAGTAGTGGATGTCATATGACATTATAGGATGACATGGGTATTGATGCTATTGATCGTGCATCCTTATATTTTACTACATCAGAGAGGGAGTGATATTGATTTATTATTATCAGTTATTGTGTAGTCTAGCATTTCATAATTACAAAAGTGGTTGGTTATTTTGTTGGCATCATTTATAGATATGGATGGGAGTGGAGTGTCAGTTACTAATATGATGCATAGGTTTGTTTGCAGTGTGTAGGCATATGGCACTATGTTTTTATGGGATAGGACAATGCTTTCCCACCTATGTATGGATCTTTATAGGTTTACATAGGAGGCCTTCAATGGTGGTGTGTGTTGTGCAGACTAATTACCTAGTGAATAACATATTCTTAAGTCTGATAAATATTAATTATCAACCCAAGGTACATACTCTTTTCAAGGATGTCAGCACTATATATGCATTATTGATTCCCAAATCAACTTTTTTTACTAGTTGCAGAATAATGAAATTATATTAAATTCACCAGATAGTTATACTTTAAAAACTTATGAAAAAATAAATGCATAAATGCTTCACACAAATGAATCACATATGCATCACACTTACATAATAAAACTAATAATAAAATCAACTCACATAATACACTAAAGCTAAAGAGGGTTAAGATCTTCACTACAACTCCTTCCAAGGGGGCCCTTCCTCGTTAAGAATTGAGTTCCAATCCTTCTCCAAGAGAATTCACAAACTTCTTAAAAAATCAACCTTATCATTACTCAAATTTTTAGCATTAAAGTTTGCTAAAGGAAGTTAAAATATTTAGACTGCAATGCTATAATTCCAATACTTCTTCTATTATCTATTAAAATGAACTAACTCCTAATCTGATCTAGGTTATGCCATTAAATATAGAAGGTAGTTTATTAACTCTTAACCAAAGACACCAAACTAGGAAAAAATAAAAATACTTTAGAAACTACCCTAGTCAACCTTCAATTGGTTAGTAATCAAAGTTACTTGTTTTAGTCTTGACTGGGTTAAAGATAAGGCATATTGTTTTGCTATTTTTTTTTGTCTCTTCTCATTATCCTTATATTTATCATATTTGGTAGTACATCCAATATTTCCTTGCATGTAGGGAATTCATATAATAACAATGATTCTTTCCAATCATCCATTCATTTCCCAAGACAGTTGGATGTGTCTTTAAGATCTGATCAACAATAGCTCTATTTTTCATAGTGGCTACAAACAACTTGTAAGTGAAACCTATAGTTATTAAAAGCACTCTATAGTCGCTGTATGCAACCTGTAGGTAAATCTTACAGTTGCTATGGGTAATCTACAGTGGTTGAAGACAACTTATAGGTGAAGCCTATAGTTTCTATAGGCACTTTGTAGTTGCTACAGATAACTTGTAGGTGAAGCCTATAGTTACTGTAGGCACTCTGTAGTGGTTGCATGCAACTTGTAGGTGAAGCCTATAGTTGCTGTAGGTAGCCTACAATAGCTATGACCTAGAAATATTTTTTATCCTTACATGACCCTTCAAATGCTTGTTAAATAAAGTCACAAGTATAATTCAATCAAGGAAAAAGCATCAATAATTCATAACATAACATATATATCAATGTACATATAAAATCATAACTTCATTCATTCATTTGTATAAGTCACAGATAGTTATGGGATTTACGTAGAAAAAGAAATATACTAAGTATATATGAGGCTATAAAATGAAGCAATTGGTGGCCTCATCGCACCCCCTAACTTAACCTCTTGATCGATTTTGATCAAGCCTTATTTGTATTCTAAAACCATAAAATTTTCTAAAGTCTAGGGTCTCAAAGTAGCCTGAACCTTCAAAGATGTAGAAACCTTTATTTTCTTCTCTTTCTCTCTGTCAGTTGGAACATTTCCCTCCCAATCAAGAATTGGGAACTAAAATATAAAGAGTTAAAACATCAATCCTAACCATTATATTATCCACTTTCTAACAAGTTCAATATATAAGTATACTCTATGGATGGCTTCCCTAGGGTTTTGAGGAGAGTATGGTTCCTTTATTTTCAAGGCATCCAAGATTTATACCCATCTGTGAGAATAATCAATAAAAAATTGCTTCCCATCTCTATCCATAAAACTCAAATAATGATTATAAAATTCTACCTATTTTTTGAGAGCCCATTCTTATAGAGTGTCTATGTTCATGAAAGATATCCATTCATCTATTACAAAATCTAAATTTATTGATTCAATACTGATCATCAAGGTAGCTTCCTTTTCTTTTTCTTGGTATTCTTCCATTTTTTTTCTTCTTATTTCATTTAGAACATATGAAGAAAATGCATTTAGTAGAACATATCCCAAATAGATGTTTGGATTCCATTATGTGTCGCTGAGTACAACATATTGGTGGATGTGAAACTCACTTAACTAAGCTTGGAGGCTAGGATCAACATGTCTATATTCTTCAAATAAAGATTTAAGGTCACAAACCATGTAAGATTGATCGTTATAGATCCTGTCATACCTAAATTTAAGCTATCTCTCTTCCATGTACATAGCTTACACCCTAGCAGGTGGTCTGCACTCCATCAATAGTTCAGTGGTTTCATGTATTTTACTAGTCTTTTCCTTCAGATACTTGATCCTAGCTTTAACTATTTTTTTCTTCCAAGTCCATTTGTTATTATCTGGTTTCAACATATACTTTAAATCTTTAGACTAACTCCTTGTAGTGAGTTACATCATCACCGAATTGCTCCTTAAGAAAATGTAGGAGGTCATTAGTTTCTACAGGTGTGGTGTCTGAAAGATCCACATCAATAACTTCTTTTGATGTAGGTGTTTTTGTAGTGAGCAATGGAGGAGGAAATATATGGCAGAAGGGTACCAAAGCCAAAGCATAATCTACAACAGGTGCTTCTATGGCCAAGATAGATGAAGTTGTTGCAGGTTTCTTCAAGGAAGTTGCTGTAGGTTCCTCCAATACTTTTTCTTTATCCATAGAAGGTTATACAAACACTGCTACCCTTAGAAGTGTTTCAATGCCTCTTTTTCCTTTCAATTCTATTATCTCATTCCTTAGTCTGTATATTTCCTTCAAAGATTTTTCCAATGTCTAGAACTCCTAGGTATGAGGAAGTATTTATTATTCTACTTCTTTTTCCATAGTCTCTTCTTCAACCAATTTATCTTATACTGCATGCTAATCTACCATTCTCAATTCCTCTTTTGTATACCCAATGTCTTTGAGGAGATGAATGCCCTCCTTAGTGAATCTAGATGGCTGAGGTGACTATTATTCTTCTACCTTAGCATATTCCTCATTAGTAGACCATACATCAATTTCAAACCCATCAGGGGTCTTCTGAACCCTAGGCTCTTTCTTTAATTTTTCATCATCACTGATAGCTATGGTTAAGGAGGCTATAGTGGTCTTTTGTTTTTTAATTCTTTGAGATCTCATAGGAAGAGGTCTCCTTATTTTTGATACCATGGGTTTCTTCCCTTTGGTTTTCATTTTACTTTTCTTATGTAGAAGTTGATAGGATAATTTCTTCTTGTCTAGAAGGAAATAATGTGGAGGAATCAATCTATGGTGAGAAAAAAGTGGGAGAAGGAATATGCTGTTGTGGGACTTCCTCCTCTATGTCAGAAGGAGGTAGGACCAGTTTCCTTCTCTTTTTCTTACTCGTAGTAGTCTCAAATGGACCCTTAGTAGCTATGGGCTGGCCAGTAGCACTAGTGCCCACAACATCTTGTAAAACTTGTTAGGCCTGCTCCTTAGGGGATTCCTTCTCATTAATGCCCTCTTCTTGGTGAGGTTCATTATTTTCTAAGATTAATTTTTTTCCTAACTTAGGGATATTATTAGCCATATTAGGTAGTTATGGGATAGGGATATTTCAATATCCTTTTGGTATTCTTTGGACATCCTTTTTAAAATATTCCATAAGAAATTTGGAACATTAATGGCTCTGTTATGCCTTAAGTGATTTAAAAACTTAAACTGAAGAGTGTAAATTAAGGAATACCTTACTTCATAGGTCATGTACCTGATGATGTATGATTCTATCTCCCTCCATGTTGTAGGTAAGCTAAGTATCTCCACACCTCCTTTCTTTAATACTAGTCTTTCATTTTCCTAGCAAAATTGTTGTCTAGCTTCTTGGCCATTGGGTTTGTGTTGCTAATTTTCTCCCATACTTGGTAGCCCAGTTTCTTAGCTCACCAAGTCTTCAGTGACTAAGAATGTGATACCATGTATAGTGTCTTGGTTTCCATCAAAACAACTTACAAATTCCCTACAAGAGGCTCTAAGAAATGTTACAACTTCTTAAAATAAATGGTCCAACAAACTCTATTGAAGACATCCCAACTAGCTTGGTCTCCCTGAAGTTGCCTATGAACTGTGGGTTCTCTCCTCACAATTGACCCTCCCATATTACTAAGTTCAACTTCTCTATCAATCATTTCAATCAATAAGTGGTAACACACTCTGTTTGGTCTATAGAAATCTACCTGTAGCAAAGCAGGGTTTTATTCAACAATGGCAGATGTGAGGTTGTAAGTCTATAGAATAATGGAGTTTTTTTGAAATGGTTATACTTTCAAGGGGAAAATAATGAAATGATTGATTTCCATATAGGATATTATGGTATATTTATGGAATTTAATCTTACACACGTATATTTCTCTTAGTGCATAGTATTCTAACCCGTAGCATCCTCCCCCCACTTGAGCTGTCACATGTCCTCAGGTGATATGGAGTGAATAAGAAGGGATAAAGTGAGGTCATAATTAGGAGTATAAGTGTGAGTTGGGATGACACCATGTGATTTTAGAGGTGATGTGATGGATATTAAATGAATGACATAATCCATGATTTGATATGCTTATTAATATTGTACATGCTATATTAAAACAATGAATGCTTTTTAATGATTAAAATATATGATGTAACTTTTTATTAATGATGTACTAGGGTTGACATCAAGGACTCACATATGTGTTGGCATACAAGTGTTTACATGTGAATGAGTGACATGATGTAATGATTGGGCTAGTAGTTGTAACTAGATTGAAGTGGGCCCCTTATGGAATGATTATGAGATCACCAGTAGTTAGGATTTGATGATGCCTGTAGCTCACTTTCATGTGATGCATGGGAACCTACATGGATAGGGGTTTAAGAATTGGATGAGAGATGATTTATCTCCTACCACCAAGTGATTATTTAAGATATGGGTGATTTAAGAGATGGGCTAGATGAGCCTAAAAGTGGGTAGTTGAGGGTGTTACTTGCTTGGTGACCTTCCTCTGTATGAACTAAATGATAATTATCTTTGTGTTGTCTTATTACCTGTAGGTTATGTGCCTGGTAGACTTATATTTGGTAATAATTAGGCTCTTAAAACATGAAACCTATGTGCAAAATAATTCTGAGATCTCACTGTTCAACATAGTGAAATCATCTTCATGAAATAACTAGAAATTGAAAATGAATCATGGGTGTCCCTATAGGCATAAATTATGGTCTGTAACACTTCTAAATAGAGAAAGAAAGTTTTTGATTTATTGTGGCTCTATATCTTGGTATTTAGGGATATTTATAAGCAATAGATGTGATGTTTGTTGCTTCAATCCTCCATTCTTTCACAAGGTTATCTGATGACTTTCATGTAGTTCCCAGAAGCCAATAGCCAAGCCACAGGTGAGAGTTGTAGGAAGATCTAACCTATATGTACTTTAAAAAGGTGAGAATGGGAATGAGGAGGTACCTTTAGCAGCTATAGGTAAAGCCCATAGTAAGCTACCAAGTGATTTCTAACTGTGTAGAAGGTGATCTTAGTAACTATAGAATTACCTGTAGCAACTAGAGTAAAACCTTTAGTGGTAAAGGTACTTGTAGAAATTACATAAAACCCTTGGTAACTTGAATAGTTATGATTTGAATGATTGTCATCTCTCTCTTTTGTCTATCTCTTTTTTTACCCCTAAATAGTTAGTAAGTTGGTTTTTGATTTAGGCCTATTTTATATTTTTGAGTAGCCAAAAGGATGGTTTTTTACCCAGAAGTTGCCAACAACACCCAAAAATAGGTTTTCATTATTGTTTTTTTTTATCTATGACTATTTATTATGGCACACCATATCTTGTGAATATTTATTCATAGAGGAAAGCTACCACATTCTCATCCTTGGTAGGTGTAAAAGCCTTTGCTTCCACCCATTTAGTGACATAGTCAGTACATATAAGGATGTACTCTTTATTGTCAGATTTTGAATCAAAAGGTCCTACAAAGTCTAAGCCCTATTTTTAGAATAGTTAAAGCACCATTTGAGGCTACAAAGGCATTTCATTTGAATGTGTGGGTCTGCCCATACATTGACATCTATCACAATGAGTAGTATACCTTATTACATCTTTATGGAGTGAGGGTCAATAGTATCTTGTATTTAAAATTTTGACTGTTGTACACTTGACTAAAAAGTATCCTCCATAAGGTTCATCATGGTAGACTTTGAGGATATCTGGAACTTCATATTCTCTGAGGCATCTTTTGATGATGGAGTCAAGTCTAGTATAAAAAATAAATCTAGACAACCATGAATTTATGGCACTTTTTTGAATCAAAGATCTCCTTTGTTTAGGGAGGAATTGTTGTGGAAATAATCTTGTTACAAGATAGTTAAAAATATCAACATACCAAGGTGTGGTAAGTTTGAGAGAGAACATGTGATCATCTATAAATGAGTCATCCACTATGGTATTTTATTCAAGGGATTGTAGGCGTGATAAGAAGTTAGCCACCACATTGTCCCTACCAAGCTTGTCTATAATAGTGATATCAAATTCTTGTAATAAAACCAACCATATTATCACTCTAGCTAGAATAACTAGTTTTTTTTATAAGGTATCAAATGGCTACATGGTTTGTATGAACAAAGACTTGATACCCTGTGATGTAGTGATAGAACTTGTTGATAGCATATAGTAGTACCAAGAACTCTTTTTCATTAATTGTGTAATTTAATTTTACTGCCTCCAAGTTTTTACTTACAAAATATATGGCATAATTGAGTGCTTCTTATTTTTGGCCAATTATAACTCCTATGGTAGTATCTGAAGCATCTATGTGAATATAGAAGGGAAGCTTCCAATCAACACCATGCAGAATAGGGGTGGTGGTCAATAATTCTTTCAATTGTTTGAAGGCTATATCACATGCAAGAGTCTCGAGAAATTTAGTATCTTTAGTAAAAATGGTGAATAATGGTGCTACTACTTTGCTAAAATTATTAATGAATCTCTTGTAGTAACCAACATGTCCTAAAAAACTCCTAACATCTTTCTATTTCTGAAGAATAAGCAGGTTTTTGATGATGCTGATTTTTACAAGGTCAATATTAATTCCTTTAGTAGATAGGTGGTGGCCTAAGACAATACCTTTTGTCATAAGCATGTAGCATTTCTTGTGACTGAGAGATAGATGGTACTCCTAACATTGTTTTAGAACTTTTTTTAGGTTTTTGAGGCACTCATCAAATGTTTCTCTATAGATAGTGAAGTCATTCATATAGATTTCTACACATTCATTGGCCATATCTATAAAGATACTCAAGATAGCCCTATAGAATGTTGTAGGAGTGTTACAAAGCCCAAAAGGTAATATAACATAAGCATAAGTACCCTAGGGACAAGTAAAGGTAGTATTTTCTTGGTCTTCAGGAGAAATTCTAATTTGGTTATAACCACTGAAGCCATCTAGAAATGCAAAATATTTCTTCCATACTAGTGTGTCCAACACTTGATCAGTGAAGGGTAGAGGAAAGTGATCCTTCCTAGTTTTTATATTGAGTTCCCTGTAATCTATGCATACATGCCATTCTCCATTTTTCTTTGGTATAATTACCAATGGTGAACCCCATTCACTATTTTAGATAGGATATCAAAATCTAGTAGTTAGGAGTTTTTATAATTTTACTTTGACTATTTTTCAAAGAGCTAGATTCATCTTACATTATGACTGTCTAATTGGTTGGAACTATTCTTTGATGTAGATATGATGTGCACATGTTTTTGGGCTGATTCTTTGCATATCCTCATAATTCCATGGAAAAACACGTTGGTTTGTATGCAACATGCTGACTAGGTGCTTTTCCTCATTTAACTCCAACTTACTATTAATAAACATGTTTTTCCTAGAGAGATTTTAATTTGCTATGAGATTTCTTTCATCATTTATATATTGCTAATGGATTTGGTTTGGCTGTAGCTATGAGTTAGTAGCTTTTAGAATATTTCTTATATAGATACATCAAAATTATCTGATTCTAAGATGCTAGAAAATGGGCACTCAACACATTACAATTAGTTGAGATGTGGAAAGAGTTTAATAATTATGCTGAAGAACATTAGAGAGAATTATATCTTCCTCCTGATCAAACAATGTGCATGTATGGTCTATGGTAAATATAGGAATCAAGAGAGGTTGATCTATCTCATCTTCTTCAGCCCATAATGTATGCTCTGGTGTAAAAATTGATTGTAATGGGGGATAAAGGACTAAATTCTTAGTGTGGTTACCATTGGATATCATAATGTTACCTAATCTATAGTTGATGAAGGCATTAAGTGTGGCAAGCCAAGGTCATCCTAAGATAAAAGGGTATCCACCCAAATTAGACTTAGGCTATAGTACAATGAAATCTATAGAATACTCCCAAGAACCTACAATAATGACAAGGTCTTCAATGATTCCTTCTGGTTTGACTGTAGACCTGTCAACCATTTACAACATTGTAGATGTGGGTAAAATATTATTCAGTTGTAGTTTGTGCATGGTTTTGATTGTCATTACATTTATTGCATCCCCTAGATCTATCAATATATTGGACAACTACTGGTCATGGATCTAGACTATTACTAACTGGGCATCCTAGATCTAAATATTTATTTGATAGGGTGTTTCCCAGCATGATGTCTACTAGCTGGCCATTCACATGCACATTATTGAGATCTTTTTGTTCTTCTAAGTTTTCATAGACAAAGGTCTCTAATAACTTTTAAATATATGAGTACATGCTTGATGACTTCGAATAGAGGGCTTTTGACAAAAATATTCTTGAGCTATCCCATTAAATAAAACTTAGGATCAATTATATGGTGTTGAAGGTTGAGACTTTTTAAAAATGGTGGGGCTATTTCATTCATAGCTTTATTTTCTAGTTCAAATAATTCTTGTGGTGATGGAGGTGGGTTAGCATGATCTTCTAGGGTTTCATGATCTGAATCTATTATTATGGGTGGTGTTGGGGGTGGTAGAAATTTCCCTAAACAAACATAAAATTCATTGGTGTTCACTATGTATGCTAGGTACTAAACAAGTTTAATACTAAATGTGGCTTGCACTAGCTTATTTGCAAGATTCTATATAGGTTGGGTAGGTAGCTCATTAGGCTTGGCTGAAGCTTATGTATTAGGCATAAGAGCAAGGGGTTGTTGTTGTTGTTGTGGAAAGAATCCTCCTAGAGTGTTTTCCCATGGTTGATTAGTACTCTAGGGATATTTCCCCTAGTTTGTGAAGTGTGGACCTTGTGGTGGTTGCCAAGCTTGTATCTAAAGTGGGGATATATTTTGTGGAGGCTTCTAAGAGGTGGTGGGGTAGCTTGCTTGAGGTGGCTGCTAGATAGAATTAGGAGGTAGAACATTCATCCAAAGACTAGTCCAATTGGGAGTAGTATTTACAAATTGTGAATTAAAGGAGGTAGAATTTACAAAAGGTGGATTTTGTCCCACACCTTGATAAGATGGTCATTAAACCCATGGCCTTATTTATGCAACATAGACAACCTGGTCACCATCTCCTCCTATAGTGTGTAGCTCTACTATTTCTAGTTCTTCAGCTGTGATGTGAGCTACTTTAGCCTAAACCTCATGACATCTACAATTTAGATAGTAAATAGTCAAATACTGATCTAATGCTGCTTGTTTTTATCTTGAGTGTAGGATGTCTAGTTGGGTGGCCAAATGACTAATGATATCCTATTTCATATCTTTTACTCGTTACTAACTTTAATTTTTGGTAGGTCATTTGCAGCTATCAATGGGAACTTACTACCCTTGACTTTATTTATGACAGATCTAGAATAATTCTTGCTTAGCTCTTTGATATCTAAGAATGGCAGGTGCAAAATATTCTCTCCACTCATTAGGTCTAAGGATACTAGATAATCTTCTTTGACTCCTTTTAGGAAGATGAGTTTTAAAGGTTCTTATCCAAGATCATTTTGGTTGAATTTTTGTACACTGAACATGAACCATTCAATATAGTCTTCCAAAGATTCATCCCCTTCTTGAGTTATCCTGAAGATGCCATTTCTTCTATAACTTCTCTCTCTTCCATATTCTTGATACTTGGCTAGAAATTTCTTTTTCATGTCCTCCTAAGTACAGATCAAATTACTACCTAGTCCCATGAACTAGTGAAGTGTTGAGTCTTTGAGATTAGCTGGAAAAAGTTTTAATTTTTATGCATCCTACCTATAGTCATAGCTTCTACAAAGGATATAGAATTAAATCAAGAATGTGTTCGGGTATTATGATAATGTACCTCTAAAATTGGGTAAGGATGAGGGTGGAATATTTTTCATTTGTATTACACCTATTGCATCTATAATAGGAAATTCAAAAGTAACTATGTCTGGAGTCCCATTGTCATCCAAAAAGTCTTGTTCTCTGCTCATGATAGCTTTTCTTGTGATATGGATACCAAAGGTACTCAGGATGTCATCCTCAAATTTGATATCAATCCCTTGGTCAACATGATAGTAAACATTTATCTACTGATCCTTAGTCTTTTTACTAGATGAAAGGTCTAAAGATTCTCTTGAGATTCTTTTTTTTCGATTAAAAAAACCTTGCTAAAATGTTATAAATATGTTACTCTTTAGAGTGTCTGGTTTGTGTAGTTCCTCTCCTTTATTTATTCTTACTAGCTTAGTTGATGCTTCCTCTATTTTTGTTTCCTTTCTTAAAACCAATAATGCTTCTTATGCAAAATACCTCCTTTAGTTTATAGTGTTCTCTTCTTTAAGAGCCTTCTAGCTTATGGTATATTCTATAACAAGATTCTTAATTACTATAGGTATTTGTGGTTCTTTCTTGACAACAACTTGTGGCTTGTTTGGTAGGAATATCCCTCAAGAATCTCTTTCTCTCTTCATAAAAATTATACCACTCCTTCAACTGTCCTATCCCTTCCTACATAGGGTTATTTTTTTTTCATTTTGCATGTGTTGTAGGGGGTTGTTTCAAACTAATTAAAAATAATGCAAAAATAAAAGAGTGCAGAAATCAAAACAACAAAAATTGAAATTCTACTTCTAGAAAGCAATAAAAATTATCTACTGAAAGCAAGAAAATTATCCTAGAAAATATGAGCGAAAGAATTAAAATTATTCTAGAAAGTAGGAGAATTATCTTAAAAAGTAGGAAAATTAAAAGCACACTTTGCAAAAAATAAATCAATCTTGTAGGAAATAAATTCTAGAAACATGAACTAAGTAAATTATGCACCATTTACTTCTAGAAACTTAGACATCTGGCATAAGACATCATAGTGCCCACACTCAACTTTCCCAATTGAAACTATATGTCTAATTACTTAGACATTTGACATAAGACACCATAGTGTCCTCACTCAACTTGCTCAACTAGGTAGAATAATGCATTAACTGATCTTAAAAAACCAATGATATATTTTAGAAATAATAATTGACAGCCTGCTGACAACAGTGCCAAAATGTTATGCAAACTAACTACCTAGTGAATGCCAGATTATTAAGTTTGATTAACATTAATTATCAACCCAAGGTACATATGCTTTTCAAAGCTGTTAGCACTATATATGCATTATTGATTCCCAAATCAACTTGTTTTACTAGTTGCAATATAATGAACTTATATTGAATTCACTAGATAGTTATACTTTAAAAGATTATACAAATATAAATATAGAAATGATTCACATGGATGAATCACATATGCATCACAGTTACATAATCAAACTAATAATAAAATCAACTTACACAATACACTAAAGCTAAGGAGGGTCAAGATATTTATTGAAACTCCT
>JARHVA010000771.1:3257500-3395000 GCA_037957365.1 Torreya grandis | reverse complement strand
ATCAACTGAATCTACCTCAATCACTCCTAATTTATTTTTCAAGGCTAGAACTATATAGCATAAGTGCCTGAAAGAGGATGTTATTTGATATCATAGATGCTCAAGTAGAGGTTAACGAAGCCCCTTATTAAAGACATGTTAAATCTTTAAATCTGTTGGTTTATAGATCGATCTTAACATGTGTGTTTTGAATCATAAGATATAATCACTAACTAGCTCTAAAGTATTCTAGTGTAATGTGGCAAGTTTCTCATATGTAACATGAGGGCCCATGTTTGCTATGTAATATCTAAGAAATACCTCTTCTAGGTCATCATATGTGTGTAAGGATCCAATAAGGAGTCTATGAAAGAACTAATTATGTGCATTACCCACTATTGTATATTAGAAAAATTTGAGTAGAATCAAAGGACTCACATGAGATGGCAAAGCCTTCTGAAAGGCTTGGAGGTGTATGAATGAATCTCTAGTTCCATCAAAGTGAGGCAATGATGGTATCTACAAATGCTTACACAATGAAGCTATTTCAAATGTCTTCAAAAGAGGGTTACCATGTAATTAATTGTTATCCATCGAAGACTTATAAGCCTTGTTTTCCAAGGTAAGGAGATGTACTTGGTGTTGTAATTCACCAACTACATGCATCAAAGAAATAATCTCCTGGGATGGTATATTACCATCTTGAAGTGGTTCATTTAATCATTGAATTTTAGACATGGGAATGCTAAATTTAGAAATTGGATCATAGAGAGGGGGTGTGCTCACTTGAACCTTTGGAGGAATGGTAACTTGGACCTTAGTAGAGGGATGTGGGCTACCATTCTCTTTAGGTGAAGAGTAAGAAATAGGTGCTACTGTAGTAGGGGGTGGTTTGGGAAATTCATTGGTATCATTATGTTTTAGTGAATCACATTCTAATTGAGTAGAACATTGTGATGTTATTATTGACATGTGCATTATTTGAAATAGAGTCATGCATAGAAGTAGAAATAAAATTTGGTAGTGCATTATGTTTGAGAGGAGGAGTGAGAGAAGAGTTAGAAACATGAGATACATTTTCTTTTTCATTATGTACATAATAATCATCATTATTTCATGCATTATCATAATCAAAATTATTATTCATATTCACTTATTTTCATATTCATTTGCATGTTCACCATTCGATTCATTATCACTTCCATTGTCACTAGGGAGAGGTGTAAGCGAATAATTTAACTCTTTTCTAATATGCAATACATTATCATGTGAAATTGGAATATTATGTACATCTATGTTATCCATGGATGAAGGATATGCATTATTTCCATTTTCAATATGAGGAGTAAGAGTAAGAGAATTATCATTTAGACATGTTTTTGATAAAGTAGAGTTGAGAGCATGAGATGGATCATTTGAACTATGCATTGGCAATTTTATTTTATTATGTTTATATTGTTGTAATTTGAACATAGAAGTAGAAAGAGAGAGAGAGAGATAGATTAGGTTCAACTAGAAACAAGTTATCACTAATAAGAGGTTCACTTGGAAGTGCATGACTAATTTGTTCATTTAGTGTATTATGCATAGGAGAATGAGGTGAAAAGTACCTTTCCCATTTATCAAAATTATTTTATTTAGAAGAGGGATTAATAGAGATAGGTTTGAGAGAAGAAGATGCATCTACTTTTTCTTCACTTTCACTTTCACATGTATCATCATATTCCTCATTAAAACAAATAGTAATTATCTTCATTGTAAATGAAATCATTTTCCACATTTTTAGCTAATGTAAAATTTTGAAAATTTATCCATTCATTGTCATAATTATGAGAAAATTTTAGAAATTGATTTATGGGATGAGAGGGAAGATGTGCCTTGTGGCCATTTTATTTCTTTCACTAAAGAGAATATGTAAAAGTATTATTAAGCAAATAAATGCAAAAATAACTACTAATGTAGAGATTTTAAAAATATTTTTGACACTCCAAATAATTTACAAAAATTTCAAAAAAATTATTTAAAAATTGTAACAAAGGCTTGGGGTTTGAGGACCTAGTTTGGAAATCTAGGGTTTTTGGGTTGGGGTTTTAGAATTTTTTGAAAATTATTGCAATAATTTAAATTTTAAAATAAATTTAAATAAAATAAATGTATAAAAATTTATACAAAAATCATAAATTTGAAATTTAATTTTTGCATAAAATAACTACTAACATAGATATTTTGAATTTTTTTTTACACTCCATATAATTTGTAAAATTTCCAAAAATTTTATTTAAAAATTGTAAGGAAGGCTTGGGGTTTGAGGACCTAGTTTGGAAATCTAGGGTTTTGGGTTGGGGGTTCATAATTTTTAAAAATTATTAAAATAATTTAAATTTTAAAATAAATTTGAATAAAATAAATACACAAAAATTTATACAAAAATAAGAATTTTAAAATTAATTTTTTGTACAAAACATGAAGTAAAAACCCCACAAGTACCTAGGGTTTTAGATTTGTTTAAAGTAAGTCAGGTTAGCCAAATGTTTTATTATTTTTGGAAACTAGGGTCTAGTTCCTAAATAATAAAAGATTTGAAGTAAGAGGAAAAATGTAATTAAATACAGTAAAATACAATTATATATTAATTTGATTAAATTAATTACATAGGAAAAAGAATTAACTTATCTAGAAAAATGGACTAAGACAACTGTTTCAAAGCCTAAAAACTTTTGTGCAAGATTGGGAAGATGTTAGGAACCAGGATCTAGCTTTCATTTTGTGAAAGCATAGGAGAACGAAAATAGGACACCCTAGGGTCTAGTGCTATTATCATTTTCTACTGTTTTTATCCAAACTACTCATGGAGACCTAAGTTTTATAAGTTTTATACGTTGTCCCCATGGGATCCTACCTATGAAATTTTGGATTCTGAATGTTGATAGAGCTCTTTGTAGAGCTATTTCAATCTTCAAAACCTTGAGTTTATCTACACATGCAAAGCAAAAAATACATCAAAAGTAAAAGTGGGAAAATTGGGTTAGTGGAAGTATGATAACATGATCTAGAATCCTTATTGTCCTGATCATTTCCTACATTAACCCTCAAGCTAGGGTCTCAAATCAAATGTAGTTCTCCCTTAGGGAACATGCATAATCAACATGCACAGTAGATGCAAGAATGAACTTTCATTTAGGCCCTTCTTTGATAAAGCATGCAAATCTATGTGTGATACAAAATGCTGAGTTATAGTATTGAATAATTTTTAATTATATATTATGCCAAAGTAGTAATTGATAGATATAAAATGCTTTGTGAATTTATTTATAGAGGAGACTCTTTATTTTGAATTTAGAAAGTTTTTTTACATTTGACCGACATTAAAAAGACAAAAAAAACTGAAGGATGAATCTAAGAAGAGTTTGAGACTCATTAAGTGAGGAAAATTGATCATTGGGACTAAAAATGCCATGGACAAGAGTGCTAAAATTGGACACCCTAGGGTCCAATGCTATAGTCCAATCAAGTAAGAAACAAGACCAAAACAAGCAAAATAAAAGACATGGCTAATGTGAATAAGGCTCATATTCTCTAGTCAGAGTCTCGTGTGAAAGGATTTTGAAAATACATGATATGTGTGGTTTCTTGATCAATTTAAGGTTTATATAGGTACCATTATAGACATCATGCCCCATCCCCTAGGTAGTTATTGAGATTTAACTACTATATACACCGATTACATCTATCTTGACAACCTTGTGAAATGCTAGATTACAACATACATCTTAAATTACCTACTTATTTTCATATTCATTTACATTTTGATGTTATGTTTATACATTATAATGGAATATCATGCACATGATTCATCTAACACATTTTTGTATAACTACTTCTTTAAAGGGAAGTTATTACACATATTTCACAACAACTCTTAAACGAGGGGGAATTTACAAGGGTTTGTCACAAAGATCAGTCTCTTACTTTGCTTTTAATAGACAAATTTCAACACACAGGCTCAATTTTAAAAATTAAACTCAAGGCAGACATAGTACACAATAGAGACTCAATAGTCATTTTAGATGACACAAAAATTAGACTAGACAGACATTAACACCTAGATTAGGACACTAGTACCACAAGGTGCTATTGTCTACTACATAGTACTACTATCTAGTATCCCCAACTTTAGGACAATCTAAATCATTTAGATCAATACACTAGGTACAATACAAATTTGCATAGATACAATCATAGTTTTGGTAGTTATGTTCAGATTTAGCTCAGATACATTAATTTTAGCTTAGATTCATATAAGTTGTTTAGATTTGGGGGCATCATGCATGATATGATCACTCATACATTCATACCAATTACACATATTCAACTATTACATACTTGATTTATATCTAGTATACTCATATACAAGATTGGGGTCATGTGCACTACACATAGTTTCCATATAATCAACTTTAGATAGGTTGATTAGATGGAATCATAAACTCTATACTATTATCTATGTTGTATACATGTACTATCACATTCTAGGTTTTCACCATATTCATTCCTTACTCTATCTAAAATGTTTGGCATTCTTGAGTTGCCGAGAGCCACCTAATATACCAAAGTGGTTGTGGAGTTGAATACATAGTTAGATGTACTTTATTAGATACTTTCATCACTTTGTGTAGTTTAGTTATAGATGCATCTACTTCACACAGGTGGGAAATGATGGATTTATGGCCTACTTGAGTTCTTGATCCACTTACATAAGAGGGTTAGACACACTTATAGTCTTATCCAAGCTATTCACAAAGATCACGATCCACTAAGTAAGGTTGGGCAATGCTGGAATCAAATCCATATTGAGTTCTTGAGCCACACATATGAGGATTGAGCAAACCATCAGCTCAATCCAAATTATTCAGTGATATGATCACTATGTACACTCACACACATAGGTTGTCACCAGGTTCATACATTTATGAGCATACCCAATGAGATGCATTTGTTTGTTTCCTATCTCTTTATTCAAATTTTACTCAATTACTTCATTTTAGCATAGTCTTTTAATTTTAATCATCTGTTAAATAAGGACTAATTTTTTCATCTTTCACTGCAGGATATTGCTTTGGATCATTTGACACATACACAAACCCATATTTGCATACTTAAACTCAACTACATGGGTCTCAGTTCCAAGATAAGTTTAGGTACACTTTTTGTCCTTTATACAGGTAGATGTAGGATAATGGGGGATAAAAGGTGGGGTATAAAGCAACACTTTTTAAAAAAAAAATAACAATATTTTAACTTAGAGAGAATGTTAGAGACACTTTAAAAAAGAATTTGACAATGACATAAAAGCATGAATTGTGGATTTTTGAATGTAGTTTCTAAATATATAATTTTTTATAATACCCATATGATAAAAGTGTGCAAAATAGTTGCATTTATGATAATAGGTTGGTCATTTTTTGTAAAAAGATAAGGAGAGTGCATGTGTACAAACACACTTTTTTTGAGCAAACGATTGAATTTTTGTATAAAATTTCATATATAAATAGGTGAAATGTCAAATATTTTTGAGAATATTTTTTATTATATATATATAATTTTTAAATAATATTACAAGTCAAGATAGCTGAGAAATTGAAACTGTAGTGCACAAACACAACTATTTGACCTTAACTTCATGAAAATCATTTTTTTTTTAAACATAGTTGACAATGTGTAGATTGTTGAGATATAAGTTTTATAAGCATTTGATTAATATTCAAAAGGTTATAAGGGAATTTTTGACAATATGTATATAGACTATAAAGTGTTATGTTATGTAGAAATTATATAATAATTATAAATAATATTCTAAAATTAAAAAGAATTATATATTTGAAAACTACGCTTTTTGATCTACAAACCCATATATATTTTTAAAAAAATAATAAAATTTGCCTAATCAGGGATGTCAATAAAAATGAAAAAACCCCTAAATTTCTTATAAATTTCCTTGGCTGGTCCATGACAAAATTTGGCTAGGTTCGAGACCCCCCAGGCCTAAAAATGAGTGAAAATTGGAGGAAAAGTAGGAAAAAAAATGTAAATATCATAAGGGCATACACCGTTTCCACAATCACCAAGGGAAAAATTAATGCATTTGCCCATTAGTCCATGGATCCCAAAGGGCATACATGCTTTCTAAAGCATGCATGCCCTTTGTGATTCATGAATTCTTTTTTCATTTACCATAAAAATGAGTTTTTAATTTTTTTTCTAAATATAAACTATTTTTTCTACTGCAACTATATGTGAATTTGATGAATTATTCATCTACTTTATTTGAATCACTAATAATTCTTCAAGTTTAAATCTATAATTGTCTTATTTTGGCAAAGATAAATAATAGGTTAGATAATTTGTTAGAAAAGATCAATAAAAAAGCTAACAAATGAAGAAATTGAAGAGAAAAAAAAAAGAAAAAAGAAAAAGACAAACAAATAGGAGGGCATTCATAAGAGCTTCTAGACAAGGTGAAGGTTCTTCTTCTACACCAGGTAATACTTCTAATGAAAATATCATGGCCAATTATATATAATTTAGTTTACATATGCTTCAAATGAGATAAGAGAACTGAGTCAAATTTTGTTTCAAGATGAAATTCAAAATGTAGAGCATGTAGGTAATGAATTTGTAATGAATGATGAAACATATAGAGAAACACAATATAATGAATTATCCATTCATAATGAAATTTTTGAATATGATGATAATCAACATCAAATAATGACCCTAAATCATGTGTCTCCTAATGAAGAGGAATTTAGTTAGCCTATAACCCCTAATTTAGATAGTCAACCCTCTAATGTCCCTACTATGTTTGAAGTTTTAACACCATGCAATTTAATACAAAATATATGTCATGCACCCACACCTCTAAGGATAATAAGATGAACACCAAAGTATTTGGTTGAAATAGATGAAAAAATTAATAGAACCTATGGAAGGTAAAATGTCAAAAAGAGTAGTTCAATGTCATGCTCAACATGTATGGAACTACGCATTTAAAAATAAAAGCCATACAGAACGATGTCAATTATTTGTTCAATTAATGAAAATGCAAAAAAATGCACCTTGTGATGCATAATTTGAGGTTAAGAATTTTAAACATGGAGGAAAAATTGGTACAATAGTAAAGAATCTATTTAATGCATTTAAGGCAAGACAATAAAAGTCATAATAAAGATAATAATATGATAAGTAATAATGGAATATATAGTGAGTAAGTCAACATCTAAAGCTTGAATTCTTAGTGAAACTAGTAAATCCTTGAATTTAAATAGAAAATCTCTAATAAATTCCCTAAAAAGAAGAACAAGGCTTAATGACCCTTCACTAATAGATTGTTGGGCATTTAGTGGTAGACTTCCACAAAAAGATAAGGTATTAGTTAAAGGAACAAAATAATTGATTGAAAATTTTTGGCACGATAACACAAGGGTCTTATCTAATGTAAAAGACATTGTTAGAAAAAGAAAATGCTTAAAAAATCATGAGCCACATGCAAAACATTTTTTAGAAATGACACAAATAGAATTTTATAAAAACTTTATTGAAAAATTTAATGGCCAATTAATAATTAGCCAAGGTCATTTGAGATGTACAAGCCTTTTTATGTTAAAATTAACCAAGCACACACCACATGTTATTGTAAGGTACATGTTTAATTTGTTATGCATTTTGATATTTTTATATCACATATGTTGTACTTTACATACTAATGAGATTTTTGATGAATGTATGGTGTCTTCCCCAACTAAAACATGAAGGTAATTAATCCAATGTACTTTCTATCAAAGACCTGAGGGACAATTTTTTTTCCAAACAATGTTTATATGGAACATGTAACAGTTGTGGTGGTTTGTCAAATTTGATGAGTTGTTTACATGAAGATATTTCACATGAATTTTGAAAGTAACTAGTTGATTATAAGAAGTATAGATTTGTTAAGTATGTGTTAAAAGATGGAAAAGAGTCATCAATATGTGATTTGGTTTTGACCAAAGTTTATGTATGTGATTTCATGTTTGAATTCAAAAATAATATTATCTACCAATATGCAAGACACAAACACAAATTAAAATGGTTAGATAATAAATTAAAAGCATGCAAGGACAAATTCCTAGTTGGCACCATTATTTTTGTTGTGGATTTTACTAAAAACTACACACTAAAACCATATAATGAGGTTCAATATTAATATTATAATTCAATTCAAGTTTGGATTTTTGTTCATATTACATTCAAACATGCACCTGATAGCATAGATGACTACATAATGATTTTGAGGAAGTATCATTTTTATATGAGTGATGATAGATTGTATCTTCTAGAGTTTGTCTAGGGTTATTTTGAGATATTTTATATGATTATGAATTCAAGACAAATCTTGTTTAATACACACTACATTTGGTCAGACAATTGTGTAGGGAAATTTAAGAATTCTTGAATGTTTTGCCGGTTAAGCAGAATGCATAAGAAGAATGGCATTCAACATTTTTGGATCTTCTTTGAGGCTAGGAATGGAAAATAGGAACATGATGGTGATGGTGCATGTGTGAAGAGAGCCATTAAAAGAGATTAGGCGAAGCATAAGGATGGTGCTAATTTGATCAATGCAACAAGTATTGTGAGTTGGTATAATTAAAATATTTGTCATGGATGGGATAAAAATTCTCATATATGAAGATTATTTTGGTTTATAGAGGAATAACATATGGCAATGTATGAATATTGCATTAAAGTACCTAGATCAAGTGTTTTTCACTCCATTCAAAGTTCAAATTCAAGTTTATGGACAATTTATACTAGGGATATGGCATCTTTTTATTCCTCATGTATGGAATTTAATAGAAATGAATGTGAGTCAAAATAATGGGCTAAAGAATGATATGGTAGACCCATATTACTTTTAGAGAGTATCCATTCACTCCAACAAGTGACAGATCATGAAATGGCATCATAAGTTAACTTTGACCACATCTCAGATCTTATGCAACTAGGCATAATTTATTCTTTGATTAAATATATGACCTTAGATATTAGTTATATATATATATATACATACTTAAAATATGATGATACTTTAAATGCAGGGCATGTTTTGCAGTAATTGCACATGAGAACAATGATGAGGGAACATACTACTACTTTTGTCATTATGTAGAGGCAAAAAAAAATAACCACAAATGTTATGGATGGAGAAGAACTAATTTATTCCACTGGATCCATAGTGGTTACTGAAACCTAGCTTCATAGGTACTATCAGAAAAAATAAAACAATTGTTATTTGAGGAATTTGAAACACACAGGATGATACTTCATTATTTGAACCTTGTTATTTTTATAAATATTCAATTGATCAAATATCATGAAAAGCCTCACAATATAACTTTATGTAAAGTGATTGAATTTGACCATGAAGTGATTTTTTAAACACTTGTAAATAGAGCTAATCCTGAAGGTACATTAGATTGAATTAGTAAGTTTATCTAAGTTATTTCAAATTAATATAATAAAGTTGTTTGATTTAATGTATTTTAATTTTCAACTATTTTCTGATTATTTGTTTATTTTTGTTTAATGTTTTTACTAACAATTTAAATTTATGTTATTCATACTATATGAGCTTCCACCTTTATGTGGTTGGTGTCATGAGTAGAGAAGATTATCTTCTTGAAATGAAGAGAAGCCAAAAAAAATTTATATTATTTTCGTCTATTTTAAGCAAATCCTTTTTCACATTCCCTCTATTTATCCTTTCAAGAAAACATTGATGTAGGGGCATCCTTTAATTATGCCATTTTTGGCTTGAAATAAGGTAAGAAGTGTTCTAGATTAGTTTTTGGTCCTTAGGAGTCTTTACTAGGTGTTAGGATTCATAAAATTTATAAAATCACTATTCAAACATTTAAATTCTTGTAAGCCCTTTTGAGGGATCATAACATCTATTTGATGATGTGAGATATGGTAGCATGTAATTAAGAGTCTTATGAAAAGGTGAAGGGTTTCTAATGTCGTGACCCTCATATGACATGTGTCTGCATATTAAGTTAAGTTGTAACCAAGGCTATGTCCAAGAATCCCACATAGAGAATGAATCAAGAATTAGTTATTGGTTGGTGAGGGAGATATAAGGTCTATTTTGATATTTTTAGATAGATGTTCTTGAATTAAAATAGAGAGGAGAGCAATGAATAAAAATAAATTGTTGACAAAACTATCTTTGCTCATAGTATTATGTGTATATCTTATATTTCTAGTTTTTTGAATTTATATGCTATGAAAATTGATTATGAATGATGATCAATAAAGGAAAGAAGTAATTCATATCATATTCTACTAACCTCTATGTTAAAGGTTTTTATTAATAGACCCTTGTTTGTGGTAATGGATCTATTGCAATGTGGATAAGGGTATATATTTTTTTCATAGTCTCTGAAAGAATCTCAGAGCCTAAAAAGGATCCATACATTTCAATTTAGTCATTGGGATACTTTGATAGCTATTTCTTGTGTAATGCATGAATATCAGTGTGTGAATTGTGAGGAAGGTCTACAAACTCATTGTGCATCTATACAAGTCTTTTGCAACCCTAAGTTGTTTGTATTGCAAGTTTACCAAGCTTTTGATGAAACCATTTATCTAAGTTTTAAAGGTATATAGACTCATTGTGCATGTGTAGGATCTGATGGTTCATCTCTAGCCCTTATGATTCTCGTACAACTTGTGATGGAAGTTTGCTCATTTTGCACATTTGGGGATGAGTGAATTTTCTTAAGGAATGCCTCCGATCAACTATAAATTTCACTTTAAAAAGTTGATCAAGACTAGAAAAATGTGATTATAACCTAAAATTTCCTATCCTAACGTGTTCTCATAGATGGTTTATCAATTATGAGTCAAAATCTATAGCCCTCACTGACCAACTTTTAGCATGTTTTGAGATATTTGGCCATGAGAGAAACCTTATTTTCACAATTATTCTATCATGAGTTAGATAAAATCCCCTTGCACTTTTTTATAGGACTCATATATACATGTGTAGGACCTAATAATTAATCTCTAGCCCTCATGGTTCTTGTGCAACTCATGATAGAAGTTGGCTCATTTTGCACATTCAAGGATGAGTGAATTATCTCAAGGAATGCCTCTGATCAATTATAATTTTTTTTCCCGGGGGTCAATCAAGACCAAATAAAGGTGATTATAGCCTAAAAGTACCTATCACAATGTGTTTGCATAGACAATTTATCGATTGGGTTGACGAGTCAAAACATACGACCCTCACTGACCAACTTTTGGCATGTTATGAGAGATTTGGACATGAGAAAAACCTCATTTCCACATCTTATCCATCATGAGTTATACAAAATCCTCTCGATCTTTCTTATAGGACTCATTTATTAATGTGTAATACCTAATGATTCATATCTATCCCTCTTAATTCTCATGCAAATTTTAATGGAAGTTCACTCATTTTGCACATTCAGGGATGAGTGAATTCTCTTAAGGAATGCCTCCAATCAACTAAAGATTTCACTCTCAAGGGTTAATCAAGATTGGATAAAGGTGATTCTATATTAAAATTACCTATCTCTACATGTTCACATAGACGGTTCGTTGTTTGGGGTGATGAGTTAGAATCTATGTGTTTCTATCTTTTTTTTACTTTTCCTTAGTTTTGAAAAGAAATAAACTAGTTAATCAGTTTATAGAAGAATATCTGGTTTTCATGCGCTCATTAAAGTTTAGAATTTATGAGAACTCTTCTTTGGCTAGGGAATAATACCTATAAATAAGAAAACACTCAAGAAGTGGCTTGAAGATGTTGATGAAGTTGATGTTGTTGTTGATGCTTTGTGATGATTTTGATAGAGTTTTGTTGCTTCATGCTATTCTTCTGTAAGATGAGTGGCCTCCTCCAAAAGTAGACAACTTGTAAGATAAATGCCTTAACCAAAAATGAATTTAACAATGGGTGAAGGGGGAGGGTCATATTTATAGCATTTGATTTCAAGAAACTTGCCACAGGAGTGGAATAGTGAAATGTGGCACCATTTTCCAAGTGGGATCATAAGTGGTCATGAAAGACAAGGGGTGAGATTCCCACTTAGATAATAGGTTTATTATTTCTTTGGTTTATTTCCCAACTTGCTAAAGAGTCCAAAATGGAGTGGGAATCATGCACATGGGCTCATATGGGTCCAAAATAATTTTCAACACTCACTTCCATCTTTTGACTAAGTATCCCATGAAATGTGGTGCCATTTTCTAAGTGGGTTGATAAGTGGTAATTAAAGACAAGGGGGTGAGATTCCCACTTAGCTAATAGGTATCCCACTTGGTTGGTTTGTCTCCCAACTTGATAAAGAGTCCAAAATAGAGTGGGAATCATGTACATGGGCTCATATGGGTCCAAAATACTTTCCACCACTAAATTTCATCTTTGGCTTATTGCCCCATGAATTTTGGTACCATTCTCCATGCATGAGGACAAAAACACATGTTGAATGATGGTCTCATAGGAAAAAATACACCATACTTCAAAAGAGGGGAAATTTGGTGCTAAATGATGTCATTAGGTACCTTGGAGGAGGGTCCCAGGTGGGGTATGATGTTCCACTTCAATCCACCTCACTTCTAAGCCATGTCACTTGCTATATCACCTTTCATATCACCTTCCATGTCACTTTCCATGTCACATGCCATGTCACTTGCCATGTCATCATGAATAGTGATGGTGGGTCCCACAATGAATATTGATAGTGAATAGCATTTTCAAATAGTACTTTTAAATTTAAGGGTTAATAAGGTTTAGGGGGTCTTTATGGGGTCTCGAGGCATTCAACCATCAAAAAATATAAGTGTGTAGTTTTCTAGTGCCTAAATTTTACCCCTTTTTGTTATACGGATTTGAATTAACAAGTTGTAAAATAAAAAATGAATCACTTGGTCGAAGGTCAAGGTGTCCTAAGTATGGGAGGAGGTGTTCCCCCTCAAATTGAGAGTCAATGAGGAAAATCATAATTGGGTATGGGTTTGATAAGTGATTAGTGGGGAGGAACTAGGTGGTGCCACAAGGTAGTTAGGCATTTGAGATGAAAAAATTCACATAAAATGTGACAAAGTGTGATATCCAAGATCACACATAAATATAAGTTGCTAATACGAGTTAGATTCTAAGAGATAAGTGACCAATGTATGCTATGACCACAACTATAGTTGGGCACACTATTAGTATCTTAGACAAGGTCAGTGTTATTCATAGGTATCTAATATAATAAGTACTCCTTTGAAAAACATAAATGGTTTGGTTATGCATAGGTGGTGCACATTCAAATGGTAAGATTGGTTGGTGTGGTCAAAAGGACCAAGGCAAGGTTATCGTAAAGATATGCAATAGTTAACCAACATCAAAGTGGAGAAAGGTGAATGAGTTAGGATGGGTTGGTGGGGGGTGGCTGAGTTGACTCCAAATACACAACCAAATGGATGCTACCTATATATTTTTATGGGAAAAATATCCAAAAAGAAATTTAACCTCAATGTAGTTCCATACTGGAGTTCAAATGGGTTCCCCCAATGTGATTTACCACATGGTTGGGTTTGGCTTGATAATTTGGTAATGGTGAGGTGTCATGGTGTAGATTGGTGAATAGTCACTATAATAATCCCACATTCATTAGGAGGATAAAACATAAATGGGAAAGGTAGGATAAATAAGTGGGTAACAAAAAGGCTAAGCACCAAAAATGTCTTACAATGGAGCTAAGCTAAAGAAGAGGTGCCTTCATGAGGAGGTTATACCTTCTAAAATTATGTGATGGTATAAGAATAGTGATGGTATCTATTGATATGAGCCAAGTTCTAGGATATGGACATCTATCAGGATTTGTATAGTCTTGTTAGTGAAAGGTCATCATCATTATGAGCCAAGTTTTAGGGGTAGTAACAAAGTGATAACCTGTAAAAAATTTCTTTGACAGTCAAGTAGATTATACAAGGTATAAAATTAGCATCATAATGAGTGATAGAGGATGGACTATGCCTTACTTAAGAGTTTCATAGCCAATATGGGTAAAAGGTGTCCATGTCTACATCCTCTATCTTATTACTTTAAAACCAATAACTTTAGGTTCCACTCAAAAGAGGCACTGACAATAGAGAGCCACATGGCCTAGGTTATTGAGTATATAGATGGATAAGATGGGGAAGTTTCTACTATGACAAGTACTTGGAAGTTTCCACCACTAACAGTAATAATAGTTTCAAAGGCATGATTGTTGTAATGGCCCATAGCTAGAAGCCAATTTATGTCAACTGGGGAAATGCTGATAATGATGTAAAAGACTACCAGGCCCATAAAGATCATAAAATGACAAAGAAAGTAAAGACATCAAATGCAGATCAAATGATAAGGGTGATAAAAAGACATCATGATGGTGCATAATGACTTTATCAAGATGACCAATCAGAATAAGGGTGATGTGCCCATACGAATTGATAAGTAGACATGACCATTTCAAGTGGGAAGACTGTTCAAAGGAATAAATGATGTCATAGAACCTTTTTCATTGATGGAATGGATAATCATGTCAATAAATAAGAATAGTTAGGTATTCTATTTAAAGAATCATGATAAGGATGAATGTTTATCATTAAGTTATTTGGTTTTACAAGTTACAGAGAGTGCAGAGAACTACACAAGGTTGAAGATGACAAATAATGGGAACAATGGTAGAGATAATCAACAACCCTTGTGACCTTAAATAATCAATATGGTGAATGTGCGTATCTACCAAATACTACAACATGTAATGGTGATAATGAAAGTACTGTTAGATCAATAATAAGAGGAAAGACACCCACAACTTGATCTTGAGCCTAAATTCTTACCTCCTCAGTAGTGAAGAGGGTGATAATTTCATTGTAAAAGATGTAGGGATAAAGAGCATGACTGTTAACCTATCTATGGAGGGAACCCTCACTGTCCAAGAGGATATACATTGAGGCAACAAGAGGTAGTACCTATGCAAGTAGAACAACTAGAGTAGAGGGATGTAAAGGCTATGACGATCGAGTAGGGTGAAAGACCTAGAGTGGAATATGATTCTCGCCCTATAGGGATGAATGTAAAAGAGGAGAATAGAGTATGCCTTGTAGTGGCTTCTAATGTAGGGAATGATATAGATTTTAGTTCATGGAGCAATCAAGTAGAAGGATGGATGAACATAAATATGGAGTTACCAAATAATTGACCTAATATTTAGGTGGGAAAATAATGTATGTAGATGCTTTAGGTGAGGTGTGTATAGTTTGATAGCTTTGTATGTGTCACGTAACTCCTCACACCTTAAATAAAATATTACGTAGTTTGTTATAAACATGTGAAAAATGTGTTGGATAACATAATTTTAATGTTATTATACTTAGAGTTATGTGGATACTCATGATTTCTATGGTTATGGTTATGGTTGTTGTAATCTCACCTAAGGTAAAGCAAACAGGGTAAGGCAACGAAGAACACTAGTGGTAAAGTGAAGAATATAATCAAGAGACAAATGTCATAATGAAAATATCAACTAAGCACATTAGGATGAGAAAAGGGCACAATGTTTCTTCTATGACAAGGACTAAAAATAGACCCAAAGTGGGCCTAGATTAATGAACATAAGCCCTATGAATATGTTGCATAAACATTCTTTGAAGGCTAACAAAGGCATGTAGATCACACTTTGTCAAGTACTCTCAAAATGTGTAAAAGGTTTAAAGGTTGAAGAGGTGATGGATAGGGTGAAAGAAGTAGTTGGAGAGGGATAAAAGAAGGACCCATGCTTAACCAATAAAGACATTGAAGGAAGAATTGGATGTCTTGAAGTAGTGATCTTGGTAAGATTTCATGCATTAAAGCAAAAAATTAGAGGATACGAGGAAGAAAATATGTATACACACATATAAGTAATGTGATTGGTGACTGTACTCTAATGAGTGAGAAGATGGAGTGATAATGGGAGAAAATAAAGGATATCCAACAAGGGATGAGGTGAAGGTAGACCAAGAGATGGATGAAGAGATAGGTAGAGGAGACAATAAGGTCACATATAAAGATGAATATGGAGAAGGATGGAGGGATGAAACTAAGCATGGATATGGAGGAGGAAAAAAGGAGGTTAGGAAGAATAAGGAATGTCATCAAGGGAGATAAGAAAAATGAAATGAAATGGAAAAAAGAGAAGAAAAATAAAAGGTAGAAGATGGGAGTTTGAGGAATGTTACAAAAAATGACAGATTGGAGAATTTAAAAGGATAGGGAAATATGTGTAACAATCATGAAGGGTAAGGGGAGGATGAGAAATATGGCAGGCTGTGGTATAATTGAAAAGAGGTCTAAAAGAAAACAAAGAAAAAATAGTTTGGTGATGAGAATGAAAAAAAATGAAACACATAGAAGAAAAGGAAACATGAGGAAAATGGAGTGAAATGATGACACAAAAAAGATGACAAGAGAGTTAAGAAGTAGGTGATGACATGACCAAGTAAGCATGGATGATGATAAGTAAGGGCAGGAATAATGAAGCAAATTAGATGGTGGTGTTGGAGATGATAATGGGATGGAAAGTGGGAAAGGGGTTAATGAAAAATGAGGGGAAGCAAAGGATGGGTGGATAATAAGTTGAAGAGATAAGGTATGTGTTAATCAGCTTGTTAGAAGAGATTGACAAGCCAAAAAGTGGTGAGGTGGTGAATAAATAGGGGAACTTAATGAAAGGGAATGATATGAAAATAAGGGATAAATATGAGTGATGATAAGAAGGAAAAGGAATAATTGAAGCAGGGATATAAAACATGGACACTCACATAGATACAAAAGATAAGTGAGTCCTGAGATGGAAAGAGGAAAAGGGGAATGCAAAGTGAAAAATGCTAGAATAGATAAGAAGAAAAGGGTAATTATGGAAGGCTTCTCAAAGGATAAATAACTAGTTAGAATCTATTTATGGAGGAAACAAATGGAAAAGGTGGGAAGAATGGTAAATTAATCGAGAGTGGTGGCACACGTAAGAAAAAAAAGGGATGCTAGAAGCAATAGAAAGCATGCTAGATTGAAAAGATGGGAAAGAAGAAAATAAAAATTGAGAACTAGAATGAAGGTGGTTTGGAAGTAGTGGAAGAGTAGTAAGGAGGTGGTAGCAAAAAAGATAAGGAGGTAAAAGTGTCCATTAGTGTGTGAGAGAATAAGATAACGTGGAATTGGTGAAGAAAAGAGGGTGATGAAGAGGCTATGATAAATTGCTAAGGGTAAGGGGAATTGATGAGGATGATGAAAGAGGATAAAGGGGATAGAGGGAAAGGTTGGTAAGAAGTGGAGAGAGACAAAAAATGAAAAAAATGGGTGGGTAAGTGAGCCACAAAGCTTGTGCAAGGAAAGGTGACTAGGAGGCCAATGAAGTGGGGTAGATGGTGTATTTATGAGAGATAAGAGAGGTAGACGAGGAAGGCTATCAACCCTTGTGTTAAAATAGAATGACAAGATGGAAAAGTGGTTAAAAGAGACTGATAAGATGGAGGTAGGGAGATGGTGAAGAGATAGATAGAGAAGTGGAGGAAGAGATTTTAGGGGAGAAGGGAAAATAAAATAAGGGATGCAGTCAAGTTGACCTCAGTAACTGAGCATTGCCTATATAGTCTAAAAAGATCTCATGCTAATGTAGTTCTCCTAGTAATGGGGGAAGAACAAAGAAGAATTATTAGATGATTTAAAATACAAGGATGTTAGGAAGAATCCAAAGCTTTCCTAACATAAGATGCCCTAAGTACGAGGGCATTGTTAACAATGGAAATTAATGAGAAAAAAGGGGAGGGTAATCAGTTATTGGTGGCTGAACTACCCTTAGAAGTTAAGCAATGCCTACATAGTCCATAGACATTAGGCCAATGTAGTTCAACAAGGATTAGATAATGGTTCTCAAATGGGTTCTCCCAATGTGATGGATCACATGGTCTAGCTTTGTTGAAGGTTTATGGAGAAAGGGTGTGCACGAATATGGGTTGAGGTTGTGGAGAAAGGTATCTCCAAAAGGTGGGTTGATTAATCATAAATATGGATTTGACTTTAATGTCATTTTGATGTTATTCATGGTTAGGGTTATGATGATTTGATGGATGATTGTGGTGGAAAATAAGTGGGTTAGATAACCATACCAGATGAAAATTTATGAGACATGGGTCTAATAGAATACATGGCTCAGTGATGAGAGAATAAGAAATGAAGTATAATAGTTATTTGTTGAGAAGGACAAAATAAAACAAAACCTGAAGTTAGACTAGCTTAAGGAACATAAGCCTTTTGAATGCTTCATATTAGAATGTGTTGGTTGATAAAACAAGTTTATTGATCATAGGGTGTCAAGTAAGCTCTAAATCCCTTGACTTATAGATATTATAAATAAAATATGGGTGATAGGTGGTGTGAAGGAAAAAGGTTAATATGTATGGTAACATTATATGGGTAATTTTTCCCCTTCTATAGGTGACTTGAGAATGATAATAGACAAGTCCATATCATATGCTAGATGTAGACTGATCAATGTGGGAAGTCTACATGTGAAAGCCAATTATGGCTTCCATCTTATTATGTTGTTTGAGATTTTATTTTAAATTTCAAGATTATTTAAAATTTTCTTTGATTGTGATAGTGGGTATTTTGTTTTATTGATGTATATGGGAAGATGATCAATGCAGGAAGCTTCCAATAGATTGCTATATATGGGAAGACGATCGATGTAGGAAGCTTCCAATAGATTTCTCTATTTTTAAAAAAGTTGACTTAGCCATTCTTCAAGGGAGTGGTCTAAGTTTAGATGTTTTGTTTAATGCCTTTTGATAGCTATCTTTCGAGGGAGCAATCTACCTTTAGTACAAGCAATTTTTATTTTGTTTTGGATAACAATCTTTCAAGGGAGCAATCTACAATGCTTAAGATATTGACCCAAGTAATATTTTGGCATCTAAATTGCTTTTGGATGTGATGTTTTTAGACATGGACAAGTCTAATTAGGTTCAGAGGTTTACCTTTATGAGGGAAAACCTTTAACATAAGAGGGTTAAATGATAGGTGAAAGGAGGTGGTTTGAGAGACAATGACCCTGGGATTCCATCTTATTAGAGACAAAAAGTATCCATGAGAACCATGATATGGGTAGAGCCATGGTACCCATATTTAGGATTAGGCTATGACTATGATGGTTGATCACATGGTTATATGTTGTAATTAATTTTCCTTAGAAGGAAGATGGGTGAAGAATAAAATCTTGTTAATCAAGGGATGAGCTTAAGTTAGAAAAAAATTGAGCTTGATCCTTATTTAATAGAAGAATGGATGTAGATGCAAAGCATTGACAGGCTTAGGTTCTAGTTTATCTTTGAGAGAGATCAAATGATAAGCTCCTGATCCATACTTATGGGTTATGATGTGAGGTCCAAGCTAATTGATAGAAAACTTACCTCATTTAATTTTCTCCATGTTGGTCACATGTTGGTTTTCCTTGAGGATGAGGTCTCTGATACTGAAGTCTCATAGTTTCAAGTGTTCTTTATAAGCATGCTTGATATGTTCTTGATAGATATGGAGGTGGTTAAGAACTGTGAGGTGATGTTTGTCAAGTTTCTCAAGCTAAGATAAATAATGTTGATGATAATCTTTTTTAGAAATAAGATCTTAGAAAGATATGCAAAGAGAGTAAGTTTAGACTTCAAGAGGCAAGACTTCCTCTATCCTAAAGACTAGAGAGAAAGGGGTAGAACGTGTAGAGGTTCAAATTCTAGTGTGATAGGCCCATAGAGTGAATGGGATGTGAAAGTGCCAATCTTGACCTAAAGCACTAATGAATTTGGTTAGAATTTTGTTAAGGATTTTATTAGAGGCTTCCACCTGTCCATTTTCTTATGGATGGTAAGGTGAGGAAAAGCTTAATTTGATGCCAAATGCATCACATAGACCTTGGACTTGCTTTTTTTTGAAAGATTTACCATTATCAGTGATGATATTATGAGGAATATCAAAGCAACATATGATATGATGGCTGATAAAATCAATAATCTTCTTCACTTTAGTCGAGATAAGAGGAATAACTTCCACCCACTTAGTGAAATATTTGATGGCTATGATGATGGAGCTATGCCATTATGAAGAATGGGGGTTGATTTCCCCAATGAGATTGAGCCCCCATTATGAAAAAGGGCAAAAGTCATTAGATATTTGGAGGCCATTGGATATCATGTGATGTAAATTAACATGTTTTTGACATTTAACACACTTTTTTACATAATCATAATAGTCCTAGTTGAGGGTGAGCCAATAGTAGCCAAGGTGAAGGATATGTTTAGAAACCGCTAGATCATTAAAGTGTCCCCCACATATCCCATCATGTGTTTATATGATGGCATGAGAAGCTTCATGGATATGTAGGAAATAAAGAAAGAGACCATCAAAACCATGTTTGTAAAGGATTCCCCCTAGTATGGTGTAACAAGAGGTACTCTAAACAAAGTTTCTTTGGGCATTCCTAGAGAGGTTGGGAGGAATGATGCCTAGGTTGAGGTAGTTAAAATTTTGGTCATACCAAATTTTGGGTGGGGATTCCTCCACAATAAAAATGGTAGGGGGTTAGATTGGTTATAAGAGGGTGAGGTAAAATGATGAATGGTGACAAAGCTTTTGGAATTGGAAGGCTGAGAAGGGATCTAGGTAGCAAGGTAAGCCATTGTGTCAATGAATTTGTTGGTAGATTGAGGAATAGATTGGACCAGATAATGTTTGAATGATGCTACGATTTTTTCAACTAAAAGTTTGTATTTTTTCAAGACATCATTCTTACATTTCTAAGAGCCATTGACCTAGTTAGCCAACATTGATTGTCTTAATTCCCAAGGCTAGAGTAGTTTAGATACCTATGACTAGGGATTCATACTCAACCATATTATTGGTGCATTCAAAATCAAGTTTGAAGGATAGAGTAAGGGGTTCACCATCAAAGGGGATAATCATGATACCAACTCCCCCACTATGTTGACACTTTGACCCATCAAAGAACATAGTCATTTGGTAGGTCATGTCCTCTTTGGAAAGAGTAGTGATGGATTCATCTAGAAATTCAAGAGGATTTTGGTGATATATAAAGGTGCTTTGACTAATTGGTCAGTAATGACTTGCCCCTTAATTAAATTTTACTAAAGGAACTCAAGATCAAACTCTATTAAGAGCATAAGCCGCATGTCCATATGCTAGTTTTAGTATGGCTTAGAAAGCATGTACTTGAATGGGTCGGTGTTGGTTATGACATAGGTTTTATGGTTAATAAGGTAGTGGTGGAGTTTGGTGGTAATGAAAGTCAAGGCTAAGAAGAGTTTCTTAATATGGGTATATCGAGTCTCATATTCTATAAGTGTGTAGCTAATGTAGTATATGGCTTACTCTCTATGTTATTCATCTTGTTGGGCCAATATTTCCCCTAGTGAATGGTTGACGGTAGAGATATATAGGTAAAATGGGTGGTAATCCTTAGGGGAGATAAGGATAGGTGGTGACAAAAGTTACTATTTGAGAGTTTCAAAGACTTTTTGACAATCACTATTCCATTTGAAAGAGACATCCTTCTTCAGAAGGCGATGGAAAGGTTGGTACCAATTTGAAATCTAGGAAATAGAATGGTAAATGGATTAAAGCTTTCTTTGTAGGCTAAAAATTTGCTTAAGGTTGGTAACAGGAGGCATCTCTGAGATTACCTTGAGCTTGATAGGGTCTACTTTGATTCCTCAAAGGGAGATGATAAAGCCAATAAGCTTTCCTGAAAGGACCCCAAAAACATATTTCTTGGGGTTGAGTGTGACATGGAAATGGATTAGGCATTTGAAGATAATACCATGAAATTTCAAATTATCTTTGTGAGATTTGGATTTTCCCAAGAGATCATCGACATAGTCCTCTACAATGGTGTGGATGAGGTCATGGTTTACTGGTATGTTGCATTAGTGTTCTATAACCCAAAGGGCATGACTCTGTAGCAAAAAGATCTTCAAGGGGTGGTAAAGATGGTTTTATGCTGATCTTTAGGAACAATCAAGATTTTAATGTAACCTGAAAACCCATCAATAAGAGATAACATCTCACAACTGGCTATAATATCAATAAACTAGTCAATACTAGGTAGAGGAAAGTCATCCTTAGAGTAGGCAATGTTAAGGTCATGAAAGTCCACACAAATGTATAGACCCCTAGTGGCTTTGGTGATAAGTATAATATTTGAGACCCATTGGGGGTAGTCAATGTGTTTAATGAAGTTTATAGATAGGAGATGCTAAATCTCTTCTTTGATAAGAAGGGCTATGTGAGGATGCATGCATAAAAGATTTTTGTTTAACAAGATTGGCATCACAATGAATGACTATGTTATAGGTAGCAATGGTGGGGTAAATCCTGAGCATATCACTGTAAGGCCAAGTGAAGGATATTAAATGGTCTAAGAGGAAAGAGGAGAATTCATGAAGTTTTTGGCATCCAGTGATTGGCCCAATTTGACAATACAGGGGTTGGTCAGAGTGCCCAAGTTGATATCCATGGTAGATTCATTTAACATGGTCAATTTGTCAAGAGGAAGGGATTTATATATTAAAATTTTTAAGGCACCAAGGTAGGTGAGAATAGAATCATTGTGTTGATGATGGATGGTGTTGATGGTAGGTGAATCATTTTCTACCATTTTGGGATGAATGAGAGGAAGAGTTTTAGTTTGGCCATCCTTTTGATAGGTCAGAGGGCCCAAACTAATAGTATTAACTAAACAAAAATTAGGAGGAATGATGTAAAATTCCTCAAACTTTGAAGGATGTTGGGTTGGTGAGGAGTGGATGTCTTCCTCGATGGTGTCAATAGGTTTGGGTGAATTGGTGGGTTATTTAGGTGGTACAAACCTAAGGTTAAATGACTCATGAGGTTTTTGGGTGTAGATTGAAGGTAACTCATGAGGTTATTAATATTAGCCAAGGCCAAATCCTTTCTAGGAACACTTATGAAGGTATAATTTAGTGAATGTTGGTTTGTCAAGTTAGGAATAGTCAAAGGTGAATGGTCAGATGGAAGAGGTAGGGTGGGAACAAGAAGTGGCTAATCAAGTCCCCCATAGATGAAGTTTATTTGATGGTTGGGGGGACCAAAAGGGATGATGGTTCTGATGTTAGGGTCTTAAGAAGGGTCATGGTTGACTTTCTCATATTCTTGAGGAGTAGGGAAAACATCCAACACTAGAAGGTGATACTCCCCTAATGAGAATCATTGAAACATAGATCCCAAGGGCTCCTTTATGAGGATCTATGAAGAAGGGATGGATAAGCTAGTTGATATTTCATTGATGGTTGGTGGCTAAGGTGTAACTGATAAAGGTGCATTGGATGGATGTAAGAGGACATCATTGGGGTGATAGGTCATGTTGCATGTTGAGAAAGGATTTGGGTCTGCTTAGATATTGCTGACCTAGTTCTCATGCTCAAACTTAATACATCGATGGAGGGTAGAGGGAATGCATTCCATGGAGTGAATCAAAGGTCATCCTAATAAGATGTTGTATTATAATTCTCCTTCCACCACATAGAATATTTCAAGGAATGTGTAGGGTCCTACATGGATATGAAGGACGATGGTTCCCAAGGTAGTGGCCATAGTGTCATTAAAGGATCATATGACCACTATGGATTCCAACATGATATTGTTTGGTAAGTTGAGTTGGTCATAAAAATAGAAGTATATGATGTTAATGGTAGCTCCCCATCAATCATTACCCTTTTGACATGAGTTTGGTTCATATAAGTTGTAATAAAGAGTGGGGGATTTGGATCATCATGGTGGATGGAAGGTATTTATAAATTCTTAAATATGACAAGGTTAGAAGTTTGGAGGGCACCAATAAATGTATCTAGAGGTTAAGGGTCATTAGGTTAGACCTAGATGGATTGTAAGGCCTCTATGAGTGTTTTACAGTGATGGGGAAAAGTAGAAATTAACTCATACAAACTCATTTTTGCCATGGTCTATCAAAGCTACTTGAGGATAGCTTTCCAAATAGATATTGCATATGGGTTGCATTGTGGAGGGTTAGATTGGGGGGAACCTAAGATAGACACCTTCATTTTTCTTGAAGTTGGAGATGGTTGGGTGTGGTTTACTTGGGATTTTGAAGAGGGGTAAGTCTAAGGAATGGAAACCTTAGCCTTCCCTTTACCCTTCTATTGTGATCTAGTGACCACATTGATATTATGGATAGAAGGAGAAGGTGAGGTAGTAGAGTGGTCAAAATCATCTTTATTTTTAGGTGAGAGTGGGGGAGTGGGTAAGTGTTGGGTAGGTATGGTTGTTGTTTGGGTTGGTATGGGTGACATAGGAGGTTCATCTATAAATAAATTTCCCTCATCATAAAGGTGGTGGATGAGAGTTTAGAGAGCTTTACAATTATTTGTATCATGGCCAGGTGTCCTGTGGTATAAATAAATCAAATTTTTATTGAACCATAATGGTTTGGGATATAAAGGGTCAAAGGGTTTGATGGGTGGTAATCTCAAGGAAGAGGATTATAATAACATTTGAAGAATGGTTAAGTAAGACTTAGTTAAAGGTGGTAAAGGTTTAGAAGTTTCTATTTTGGGTATTGAGGTAGAAGGTTGTATAGAAATAGGTTTGGTGATAGGTGTCTTAGGTAAGGTGGTACATTTGGTTAATGATTTTGGTTTAGGTAATATGGTTGATGAGATAGAGGTGGAGGATGGAAAGGTAGGTAACTTAGGTATTATTAGTGTAGTAAAAAGATGTGTATTAGGAAGCATGTGTGAAGGTGTAACCAACAAAGGTGGTGGGTTTTTGGTAAAAATAATGGGATTCATGCTCAAGGTAGAGGGATGAGGACCCAAAATAGAGGGAAAGGTTGAGGGAGGTAAAATTTGAGGCTTTGGGCCTTTGGGTGTTTTACCTCTTTGGTTGCTTTGGTTATTGGTTTTGAAGGGGGTTTGGTTACTAAGGTCTTGCTCAGCTTAGGTGGTTGAGGGTTGGTTAATTTGGTGGAGGTTTTGGTTGGTTGAGTGGAGGTTTTGGTTAGTTGGGTGAAGGTTTTGATTGGTTGGTTATTAAAAGTGTTAAGTTGGTCCACCAAAGAAGGTGTTGGAGGTTCTAGTTTGGTAACATAAGGGAGACCTAAATATTTCCAAAATGCAACTTGATCCATGTCAGGATTGGGGACAAATTATAATTTTTGCACTAGCTTTGATTCCCTGAATGGTGGATCTAAAAGATAATCCTCTAAGTGGAGACATAGGGATGGTAACCTTGTCTTCTTCCTCAATCAAAGGATGTGGGGTTGGGATAGATGGCTCTTCTATGGGAGGAGTAGACAGGGGCATTTCTTTCTCAGGAATGATTTATGTGGGAAGGGAGAGTTGCATGGTAATTGGTGAGGAAGGTAAGATGGGTGTGTGGTCCAGTGTGTCGATCAAAGGGGAAATTAATAATTCTACTACCTTAGTGAATGAGGAAGGAGGGAGAGGTACGTCCTTAGTTTTGGTTTCCAAAAGGTTAGAAGGTAACTCTATTACTTTAATAAGGAGAGAGGGATGGATATATCGGTGAGCATGTTATTTATTAGTGAGGGTTTCAAGAACCATGTTAATGGTATGGGTATTAAGAGAGCACTTGATGTTGTTACTCTCATTTTTTGTAAGAGCATGGTTTGGAAAAGGTTACCTAAATATGTCAAAGGCTTGCTTAGGTGGTGCATTGGGGTTATCCAATGTATTCTCCCCCTTGTCAATGAGGGATTAGATAAGGTATTTAAAGGTATTTCATCTATTAATATCATGTCCTATGACTTGATGAAAGGCATAATGGTCATTCTCATTATACCAACCTGGTATAGGGTGAGAAGCATCAAATTGTTGGTGTGGTTTACTTGGTGGAAGTTGGATGATCTTAACTTCTAATAACTTTTCTAAAATAGAAGCATATGGTTCCCTAAGTGGAGTTAATTATTTATGATTACTCCAAGTTTGGTTCCTTGGGTTTTGGTTTGAAGAACTAGAGGAGTTGGAGGTTTGGTTCCTTAGGTTATGTTGGTTGGTAGATGGTGGAGGCATGATTTTGAGGATAATAGCATTTTTGGTTCCTTTGTTCTTGGTGTTGTTGTTGGGTTGGTTTCTAGACTTGGAAGAAGAAACCTCATTGGTTTTATAGGTTGAGTTATTATTTTTGAGTTTAAGCTTTCCTTTGTTAATGGCTCAGTTCTCTAGTTTATGAGCCAGGGTAAAAGCTTCATCAAATGTCTAAAATTTTTGGACACGTAATGTGGATGAGATATGTTTGGCACATACCCAAGTAAAGATCTCTATAAGTTCAAGTTGAGACAAGGAAAATGAAATTTGGTTAATTATGCTCCTCCAATGAGCCACATAATTGGCAATAGATTCATCCTCAAATTACCAGATGGAGTAGAGCTTGGTGATATAAAATATCTTGGATATATTTATAGAAAAGTGCTCCAAGAAGTTTTGGGCTATTTGGGTGAAGGAGAAGATGGAATGTTTGGGTAAGGAACTATACCAATCTAAGGTCAAGTCGACTAGAGACATTGGGAAAGTGCGAAGAAGAAGGGAATCATCGTAGGAGATGAGATAAAAAACATGCATAAATTCCCTAAGGTTTTGTTAAGGATCCTACTTGATTTGAAATTTAGAAAACTTGGGAAGTTCCCATTGGGGAGGATATGGCTTAATGGGTATGGATGGATGGATGGGCTCATTGAAAATTTGGTCATAAGATAAGGTATTGTGAGCTTGTTATAGATGACTCTATAGTGGTAATTTTGTCCAAGATCATCTTCATGAAGTCTAATTGGGGTTGAACACCTAGAAGGCTGTAGGATGCATATTGTGGTGTGGTGGTTGAGAAACATGTTTATAGTGGGTAGAAGGTTGAAAAGTTACCACGTATTGGTATGTGGATGCCAATGGTTGGGTAAAAGATATATATTAGTGTGTGGATGTAAATGGTTGGGTTGAGGTGGGTGGTTGGGTAGTGGGCATATTCCCTTTTGGGTTATGGAGATAACTAAAGGTTACTTGCTGGGTAGGAGTGGTAGTTGGGTTAGTGGCAAATCAAAGGGTGGTGACCCTTGTACTAATCAGTGGTAACATGGAGGGTATGGAAAATACAAGGCTTTGAAGTGAAGTAGTTTTTGATGGATTGGGGGTAATAAGAGGAATATGGGTAGCGCTAGAGGTAGACAATCCTAATGCAGATGAGTGATTGGTAGGAGGTATAAGGGTAGCAGTAGTTTGGGTTGGTTAATTTTGAATGGTATTTTAAAGGGGGTTATTAGTTGATGATAAGGATTGGGTAACTAAAAGTTGAGTAGTACCCATGGTAGAGGAGTTACTCCCCATGAGGTAGAAAGGCATGACATAAATGGGATCTATAGGTGGGGTCAAAACTATGATTTGGTAAGACATAGTTCTAAAGTTATGTTGTAAGGTTGTGTGATTATTGTTTATGAAAGTGGAAAAATACACATCTCTTGGGACTACCAAAGTAGGACTTCTTGGAGAGTGAGGGGAGTCTATGGGTTCAAAAATGTGTTCCATGTATGTAGAGGTGGAATAGGTTGGTTGATTTAGTGGTGTGTTTTATTCCTCAAGGTCCCTTCACTGTTGGCAAGTAAGAACCATACAAGAAAATGGGAAATCAATGATATGTTCTCACACATCAAAACAAAGAGTAATCAAAGAAGATTAAAGGAAAAAAATCAGTCATTAAGATTGAATTAAGTTTTAATATTATTTTGATCTCTCTTTTGGCTTATGCCTTAGAAAAGTGTGAAGAGGAAATTGGCTTGAATTGGTCCTAGAAAGGCAATCTATGTTTAGTTTTGGGTTGCATTTAGGTGCTAAAAAATAAGTCTATATTGGATCAAGTACATGGATTGGTACTTGGGGCTTGCTCCACTCACATCACAATCCCACAGCCAGTGTGGGTGCTTAGCCAATATATTGATTACCAAAGCTTATACTTAGCTAGAGAACTAAGTTGGCTATCCTCTCAATGATTGAATCCAAGTAAGATAACTGGGAAAGGGTAAGGCAATCTGCTAGGTGATGAAATCATAGTTGGGCCTTGTCTCAAGTGTGTTGGTTGTGAAAGTGGTTTGGTTTGTGTAACATTTGTGGTTATAGGATTAATTTGCTTTACTTTAATTAATCTAGGTGAATTAAGTCAAGCAAGCAAACAACGTATGCAATTAATTTTAACCTAAAAATAAATTTTTGATTTATTTTCAATGAAAACAAATATAACTATAATGCACCTAAATGCAACATGAAAATGAAATCTTAATCCTAGGATGAGTGATCCTTTTTATTTTAAAAATGCAATAAAAAAGAATGATAATTTTTTTTAGAAAGAAAAAGAGACTAAAATTTGTATTTTTAAAAGCAAGAAAAGAATATTTAAATTTCAAAAATGAAATGTGAAAATAAATGAAATTTTAATAATGAAACTAAATTTCCTAAAACATCTATGAACCCAAGAAAACTCAAGGGTATCACTGGGTATGCCAAAATCTTTCTATCTATTATTTTTTTGCTTTTCCTTAGTTTTGAAAAGAAAGAAACTAGTTAACGAGTTTGTAGAAGAATATATAGTTTTCATGCACTCATTAAAGTCTAGAATTTATGAAAACTCTTCTTTGGCTAGGGAACAATACCTAAAAATAAGAAAAAACTCAAGAATTGGCTTGAAGATGTTGATGAAGTTGATTTTGTTGTTGATTCTTTGTGATGATTTTGACAGAGTTTCATTGCTTCATGTTATTCTTCTCTAAGATGAATAGCATCCTCAAAAAGTAGACAACATGCAAGATGAATGCCTTAACAAAAAATCATATTAACCATGGGTGAAGGGGGAGGGTCATGTTTATATAATTTAATGTCAAGAAACATGCCAAAGGAGTGCAATAGTGAAATGTGGCACCATTTTCCAAGTGGGCTCATAAGTGGTCATGAAAGACAAGGGGGTGAGATTTTCACTTAGATAATAGGTTTTTGATTTGGTTGGTTTGTCTCCCAACTTGATAAAGAGTCCAAAGTGGACTGGGAATCATGCACATGGGCTCATATGGGTCCCAAATACTTTCCATCACTCACTTCCATCTTTTGGCTAAGTGCCCAATGAAATGTGTCACCATTTTCAAAGTAGGATTATAATTGGTCATGAAAGATAAGGGGGTGAGATTATCACTTAGCTAATAGGTTTCCCACATGGTTGATTTATCTCCCAACTTGTTAAAGAGTCTAAAATGGAGTGGGAATCATGCACATGGGCTCATATGAGTTCAAAATACTTTTCACCACTCACTTCCATCTTTTGGATAAGTTCCCCATGAATTTTGGAACCATTATCCATGCATGAGGACAAAAGAATATGTTGAATGATGGTCCCATAGGGAAAAATGCACCATACTTCAAAGGAGAGGCCCTTTGGTGCTTAATGATGTCATTAAGTACCTTGGAAGAGGGTCTTAGGTGGGGTATGATGTCCCAATTTAAGTTGCCTCACTTCTAAGCTATGTCACATGACATATAACCATTCATATTACCTTCCATGTCACTTACCATGTCACATGCCATGTCACTTGCTATGTCATCATAAATAGTGATGGTGGGTCCCATGGTGAATAGTGATAGTGAATAGTACTTTCAAATAGTAATTTTAAATAGTGATTTAGTTAGGTTAAGATGGATTTGTTAAGGTTTAAGAAGGTTTATGGGGTATTTAGGGGGTCCCAAGGCATTCAACCCTAAAAAATTGTAAGTGTGTAGTTTTCTAGTATCCACACTACAACCCTCACGAACCAAATTTTGACATGTTCTAAGAGTTTTGGCCATGAAATAAACCTTGTTTCCACATAAAATCCATCATTATTTAGTTAAAATCCTCTTGATATTTCTTATAGGACTCATTTATGCATGTTTAGGACCTGATGGTTCATCTCTAGTCCTCATGGTTCTTGTGCAACTCACGATGGAAGTTCCCTCATTTTGCACATTTAGAGACGAGTGAATTCTCTTAAGAAATACCTTTAATCAACAATAATTTTTTCTCTCAGGGGTCGATTGAGACTGGATAAAGGTTATTTTAGCTTAAAAGTGCCTATCTCAGTGTGTCCATGTAGATGGTTCATTGATTGGGTTGATGAGTCAAAAGCTATGACCTTCACTGACCAACTTTTAGGATGTTCTGAGAGATTTAGCTATGAGAGAAACCTCATTAATAAATCTCATCCATCATAATTTAGACAAAATATGCTTGGTATTTATTATAGGACTCATCCATGCACATATAGGATCTAATGGTTCATATTTATCCCTCACAGTTCTTATGCAACTCATGATGGAAATTCACTTACTTTGCACATTTAGGGATGAGTGAATTATATTAAATAATGCCTCTAATCAAATACAAATTTTGATCTCGAGGGTTGACCAAGACCTCACCAAGGTAATTTGAGCCTAAAAGTTCCTATCCTAACATGTTTACATAGATGGTTTGTTGATTGGGGTGATGAGTTAGAATCTTTGGCCCTCACTAACCAACATTTGACATGTTCTAAGAGATTTGAATATGAGAGAAACTTCATTAAATAATATTTTCCATCATTATTTAGAAAAAATACTCTTATTATTTCTTAGAGGACTCATCCATACACATGTAAGACCCGATGGTTCATCTTTAACCCTCCCAGTTCTCATGCAACTCATGATGGAAGTTCACTCATTTTGCACATTTAGGGATGAGTGAATTATCTTAAATAATGCCTCTGATAAACTACAATTTTTTATCTTAAGGTTCGATCAAGACTTAAAAAAGGTGATTTTATCCTAAAATTTCATATCTTGATGTGTCTATGTAGACGGTTTGTCGATTGAGCTGACGAGTCAGAATCTAAGGCCCTTACTAACCAACTTTTGGCATCTTATAAGAGATTTATCCATGATAGAAATGTCACTACCATATCTCATTTGTCATGAGTTAGACAAAAAACTCTTTTATTTTATTATAGGACTTATCCATGCATGTTTAGGACATGATGGTTTGTTTCTAGACCTCATGATTCTCATTCAACTTGTGATAGAAGTTTGCTCATTTTGCACATTCAAGGATGAGTGAATTTTCTTAAAGAATTTCTCTGATCAACTACAAATATTAGTTTCAAGGCCTGACCAAAACCTAAAAAAGGTGTTTCTAGCCTAAAAATGCCCATTTAGATGTGTTTATATAGATGGTTCATCGATTGTACTGATGAGTTAGAATCTATGGCCCCCACTGAATAACTTTTGGCATGTTATAAGAGATTTAAATTTGAGATAAACCTCATTTCCATATATCAATCATTATGAGTTAGAAAAAAAACACTTAGCTTTCTTAGAGCACTCATCCTTCCATGTGTAAGACCTAACTGTTTATGTCTGGCCCTCACGGTTCTCATGCAACTTGTGATAAAAGTTTGCTCACTTTGCACATTTAGGGATGAGTGAATTATTTTAAATAATGCCTTTGATCAGATAAAACTTTCAATTATAAGGCCCAATCAAGACTTGATAAATTTATTTCTAGCCTAAAATCACCCATCTAGACATGTCCACATAGATGATTTATCGATTGGGTTGATGATTCAGAATCCACAACTCCCACTGACCAACTTTTGGCATGTTTTGAGAGATTTGGATATGAGAGAAACATCATTGACATGTCTCATCCATCATGAGTTAGATAAAATCCTCTTTATATTTCTTAGAGGACTCACCCTTCCACATGTAGGAGCTAACTATTCATCTCTAGACCTCATGGTTCTCATGCAACTCGTGATGGAAGTTCACTCATTTTGCATATTCAAGGATAAGTGAATACTCTTAAAGAATGCCTCAAATCAATTACAAATTTCATTCTTTGGGGTCAATTAAGACCTGATAAAGGTGATTCTATCCTACAAGTGACTATCTTGATGTGTTCACATAGATGGTTCATTGATTGGCATGATGAGTCAGAATCTATGACTCTCATTGACCAACTTTTGGCATGTTCTAAGAGATTTATCTATGAGAAAAAACTCATTTCCACACATCATCCATCATGATTTAAATAATATCCTCTTATTATTTCTTAGAGGACTTGTCCCTCTATGTTTAAGACTTGATGGTTAATATCTAGCCCTCATGGTTCTCATGCAACTTGTGATGGAAGTTTTCTCATTTTGCACATTCAGGGATGAGTGAATTCTCTTAAGGAATGCCTTTGATCAACTATAAATTTTAATTTTGAGGCCCAATCAAGACTTGAAAAAGGTGTTTCTATCCTAAAAATGCCCATCTAGATGTGTTTGCATAGATAATTCATCAATTCAATTGACAAGTCAAAGTCTACGACCCCCACTGACCAATTTTTGGCATGTTTTTGAGAAATTTGGTAATGAGATAAACTCATTTTTACATCTCATCCATCATGAGTTAGATAAAATCCTCCCAAAATTTATTATAAGACTCATCCCTCTATGTTTAGGAACTTATGGTTCATCTCTAGCCCTCACAGTTCTTGTGCAACTCACAATAGAAGTTTACTCATTTTTCACATTTAGGGATGAGTGAATTCTCTTAAGGAATTCATTTAATCAACTAAAAATATAAATTTCAAGGGTTTATTGAGACTTGAAAAAGGTGATTCTAGCATAAAAATTCCCATTTAGACGTGTTCATGTAGATGGTTCATCCATTGGGCTGATGAGTCAAAATTTATGGCCCCCATTGACCAACTTTTACACCATTCTGAGAGATTTAACCATGAGATAAACATCATTTACACATCTCATCTATAATTATTTAGACAAAATCCTCACATGCTTTCTTAGAAGACTCATCCCTCCACATGTAGGACCTAATGGTTAGTATCTATCCCTCACGATTCTCATGCAATACATGATCGAAGTTCACTCATTTTACACATTTGGGGAGGAGTGAATTATCTTAAAGAATGTCTCTAATAAACTAAAAATTTCACTTCTAGGGGTTGACTGAGACTTAAAAAATTTGATTCTATCCTAAAAATGCCCATCTAAATGTGTTTATGTAGATGGTTCCTCGATTGGGCTAATGATTTAGAACATATGACCTTGACTGACCAACTTTTACCCTATTTTGAGAGATTTGGTTGGGAGAGAAACCTCATTTCCACATCTCATCCATCAAAATTTAGACAAAATCCTCCTAATTTTTATTACATGGCTCACCCATGTACGTGTAGGACCTGATGGTTCATCTCTATCCCTCACGGTTCTCATGAAACTCACGATCGAAGTTTGCTCATTTTATAAATTTAGGGATGAGTGAATTCCCTTAGGGAATGTCTCTGACCAACTTCAAATTTCACTTCTAGGGGTTAACAAAGACCTAAAAAAGGTGATTCTAGCCTGAAAATTCCCATTCATATGTGTTCATGTAGATGTTTTCTTGATTGGGCTGATGAATCAGAATCTACGACCCCACTGACCAACTTTTACCCTATTCTGAGAGATTTATCCATGAGAGAAACTTGTTGCCACATTTTATTTATCATGAGTTAGACATAATCCTATTGATATTTCCTAGAAGACTCAACCCTTCATGTTTAAGACCTAATGGTTAGTATCTATCCATAATGGTTCTCATGCAATGCATGATTGAAGTTTGCTCATTTTGCACATTCAAAGATGAGTAAATTATCTTAAAGAATGTCTCTGATCAATTACAAATTTCACTTTCAAGGGTAGAATAGACCTAAAAAAGGTGATTATATCCTAAAAACACCCATTCAAATGTGTCCACATAAATGGTTCATTGATTAGGCTGATGAATAAGAATTTATGACTCCCACTGACCAAATTTTACCCTATTCTAAGAGATTTGGCCATGAGAGAAACCTCATTGCCATGTATCATCCATCACAATTTATAAAAAATACTCCCATGATTTTTTATATGACTCATCATTCCACATGTAATACCTGATGGTTAGTCTCTAGCCCTCATAGTTCTCATGTAATGTGTGATCAAAGTTAAGTCATTTTGCATATTTGAGGATGAGTGAATTCTCTTCAAGAATGCCTCCAACCAATTATAACTTGCAATTTCAAGGTTTGACTGAGACCCAAAAAAGATCATTCTAACCTAAAAAATCCCATCTAGATATGTCTATGCTAATAATTCATTGATTAGGCTGATGAGTCAAAATCTACAGCCCCCACTAACCAACTTTTACCCCATTCTAAAAGATTTAACTACAAGAGAAACCTCATTACCACATCTCATCCATCATGAGTTAAAAAAATCCTCTCAATATTTCTTAAAGGACTTATACCTCCATGTGTAGGAGATGACGGTTAGTCTCTATCCCTCATGGTTCTAATGAAATGCATGATCAAAATTTGGTCATTTCACACATTTGAGGATGAGTGAATTCTCTTTAGGAATGCCTCTAACCAGCTATAACTTTCACTTTTGAGGCTTGACTGAGACTAGACAAAGGTATTTCTAACTTGAAAATGCCCATCTATATGTGTTTGTACTAAGGGTTCATCGATTAGGCTGACGAGTCAAAATCTATGACCCTTACTAACCAACATTTACCCCATTTTGAGAGATTTGGCCATGAGAGAAACCTCATTTCCATATCTCATCCATCATGAGTTAGACAAAATCCTCCTATTTTTTTTAGAAGACCCATTCCTCCAAGTGTAGGAGTTGATGGTTAGTCTCTAACCTTCACGGTTCTTGTGTAATACATGATCAAATTTTGATCATTTTGCACATTTAGGGACGAGTGAATTCTCTTTAGGAATGCCTCTAACAAACTAAAAATTTCACTTTGAAGGTTTGACTAAGACAAAAAAAAATTTCATTATAGCCTATAAATGCCCATTTAGATATGTTTGTGTTGACGATTTGTTGATTGGGATGATGAGTCAGAATCTACAATCCTCACTTACCAAATTTTACACTATTCTAAGAGATTTAGCCATGAGAGAAACCTCATTGATACATCTCATCCATCATGAGTTAGTAAAAATCCTCCTAATATTTATTAGAGGACTCATCCCTCCATGTGTAGGACCTATCGGTTAGTCTCTATCCCTTATGGTTCTCATTAAATGCATGATCAAAGTTCATTCATTTTGAACTTTTAGGGATGAGTGAATTATCTTAAGGACTATCTCTGATCAACTATAACTTTCAATTTTAGGGGTGAACCAAGACTTGAAAAAGGTGATTCTAGCCTAAAAATTCCCATCTAGATGTGTTCACATAGATGGTTCCTCAATTGTGCTAACAAATCAGAATCTATGGTCCCCACTGACTAACTTTTACCCTGTTCTAAGAGATTTGGCCATGAGAAAAACCTCATTGCTATGTCTTATCCATTAGGAGTTAGACAAAATCCTCCTGGGCTTTCTTAGAGGACTCATCCATCTATGTGTAAGACCTGATGGTTAGTATCTATCCCTCATGGTTCTCGTGTAAGACCTGATGGTTAGTATCTATCCCTCATGGTGTTTGGTCATTTTTCACATTCAAGGATGAGTGAATTCTCTTCAAGAATGCCTTTGAGAAACTACAAATTTCATTTTCAAATCTAGATCAAGATTGGAAAAGGCCATTCTAGCCTAAGAATTCCCATCTGAACATATTTTCATTAATGGTTCATCAATTGGACTGACGAGTTAGAATCTACGACCCCTATTGAGTAACTTTTACCCTATTCTAAGAGATTTAGCTATGAGAGAAACCTCATTGCCACATCTCATCCATCATGAGTTAGATAAAATCCTCCCAAAATTTATTAGAGGATTTATCCCTCCATATGTGGGAGCTAATAGTTAGTCTCTAGCCCTCACGGTTATCGTGCAATGCATAATCGAAGTTCTGTGATTTCACACATTTGGGGATGAATGAATTATCTTCAAGAATGCCCTCTAACCAAATAATAATTTCACTTTCAAGCCCTGATCAAGACCAAAAAAATCTTGTTCTAGCCTAAAAATGCCCATCTAGACATGTCTACATCAATGGTTCATCTATTAGGCTGACGATTCAGAATCTATGATCCCTATTAACCAAAATTTACCCCATTCTAAGAGATTTATCTAAGAGATAAACCTCATTTCCATGTCTCATCCATCATGAGTTAGACAAAATCATCTTGATATTTCTTAGAGTATTCATGCCTCCACGTGTAAGAGCTGACGGTTAGTCTTTAGCCTTCATATTTCTTATACAATGTGTGATTAAAGTTTAGTCATTTTGCACATTCAAAGACAAGTGGATTATCTTCAAGAATGCCTTCGACCAACTCAAAATTTCACTTCTAAGGCCTGAATGACATTGGAAAAAGGTTTTTCTAGCCTAAAAATACCCATATAGATGAGTCTTTGCTAATAGTTCATCAATTGGGCTGATGAGTCAGAATTTACAGCCCCACTAACCAAATTTTACCCCATTATTATAGATTTGTCCATGAGATAAACCTCATTGCCACATATTTTCCTTCATAATTTAGACAAAATCCTCATGGGTTTTCTTAAAGGACTCATCCTTCTATGTGTAGGAGTTGACAATTAGTCTCTATCCCTCACAGTTATTGTGTAATGCGTGATCAAAGTTTAGTCATTTTGCACATTCAAGGACAAGTGAATTCTCTTTAAGATTGCCTCTAAAAAACTAAAAAAAATTATTTTTATGCTTGATAAAGACTGGAAAAAGGTTTTTCTAGCCTAAAAATGCCCATCTAGATGTGTCTATGTAGATGGTTCATCTATTGGGCTCCTCCAACCAATCAAGTATGTGTAAGAGATACCCTATTTTCTATGTTTCTTTGACAGTGAGGAGAGAGATTGGTTTATAAACTTCAAAATTGAGTCTATAAAACCCAAATTAAGATTTAAACACCTCTAATGAATTTTTAGAAACCTCATAAAAATATCATTTGTTGTAAGAAAACTATATCTTGAGTTTTGACCAACTAGAGGGTAATTAGGCGTAATAGACAAAACATGATTTTATGAATTTTTGGGTAAAATATTTAAATTGAAAAGCCAAAACTTTTATCTGAGCATTGATAATTCATAATAAATCTAAATACATATGTTTAAGGTGTCTTGAAGTGCTAATTCAATATAGAATGGGTTTTGGCATGCTAGAGCAACATTAAGACTAATAAGTCTATGTGAGGTTTTTGATAAAATTCTTTGTAGTAGACTTTTTGAGGTGTTTCAAAAGTTGAGTCACATACAAAATATTATGATAAAGTATTTTAGATTGGTCTATACCCTTATTTTAAAATATTTTTTGTTTTGATCCTTTTGAGGCATCTAGGCTTAATTAGCTTGTATAGAGCTTCGAGTCTTTTGAGTTCAAATAGACAGAACCAATAGATGGATTGGTTTTCCATATTGATATAAATATTTAATGTCTTTAAGGATCATAATAATATAACCTCAAGTTTTATATACTAGTCAAGGAATATCAAAGTTGCTTAAGTCTCTTCATTTGTGTCTATATTCTTGTCTTGCCAAGATTGTAATTTTGTGGATAGTCTAGAGAGGGATATCAATGTCAATATTAACCCATGTATAATTAGGCCATGGTGACTATATGGACACATATAATTTTCCTTGTTTTTTATATAGATAAGTAAGATCTAAAGACATACACAATTGCATCACTAGACCTCCTAACACTTATGATCATCATTCTCCCAAATTTATTTATGATATAAAGGGTTTTTTGTAAATGGACCAAATATATGTGGTGTTTTAATACATGGTGAATTTCAAGATATTCAATCCCTAGGAATAATCCATTATGTGTCTTTAATAACTTTTCAAGTTTTTGTTATTGAGACATTTATTTCATTGATCACACTATAAACTCTTACTTTCTTTCCTACATAGGTGTCTTAAGACAAACCATGAAAAACATGAAACTATGCATGTGCATGATTAGTTTATGACATTTTTAAAAAGAGACCAATATAAATTTGGTTAGTGAAATTGATAATAAGAGGTTGAAGAAGCAATATTTTAGATGTACATCCCAAAATTTTGGTTTCTCTTGATATATGTAAAATCTCAATCATACAAGTACAACTTCCCTAATAATATGTTATAAACTTTAAGAGGCACAATTTTGCAAATGATAGTGCCATCCATATGCTCAAATTTATACTAGAATGTGAATTTCCTCCAAACCTATATGTTTATACTAGGTTATTGATTCCACCACAATGATTATAGCTTGTAATGCACAATAGTGGGAAGGCCAAGTTGTTGGGTTGTAGATAGTGTGATGATGTTATTTTGACTTAGATTATCAATGATAACATGAAGAGGTTGAAACTTGAGGTCCAAACATGGTATGGAAGATGTGTTCACACTCCTTAGAGGTCTCTAAGGAAGCAGTGTTGGTGATTATAAAAGTTATTTGGTTCAGTATCATCTATATGTGCATGATATGATGTAGGTTTCCAAAGAAATTTTTGATGGCACCACTTTTCACTATAATTATTCTTGCCTTTGTCTAAGATAGAAGGCATATGAAGATTCAAGTTTTGTGTGGCCTTCTTAGGTTGATATCCTTTATGAAAAGTATTTTGCTTCTATGCTATAAGTCTGGATGGGGAATTATGTGTGGGTTGGAAAATAAAAATTAAATGTAAATGAAACAAGTAAATAACAAATATCATATGTAAATGTAAAATATACATAATTATTTAAATAACCTAACTTAGAGAATAATGTGAATTTTTAAAACCCCATATGAATTAATAATTCAATCATTAACCAATAATATGTGTAAACATTAAATGATAAAAAAAGAAAATACACATAGTTAAAGGAATCATATTGTCAAATAATATATATGTGATATATGCAAAGTTCTATGTCATAATTTAACATAAATAATATAACATATATCAAGAAAAAATGTAGACCATAACATGTACATAGATAAAATGAACCATATAGGCATACAATGTGGGACATATCAACATATAAAATTGATTGCACCTACAACTATGTGCATAGACAAAATGCACCATATAGGCATACAATGTGAGCCATATCGGCATACAAAATAGATTATGCCTAAAATTAGATCCCTAGCACAACAAAAAGATCTCTTGATCATCATTACCTCCAAATAAATTGTTTTTTATTGTCATAGACATAGATCTAGGGGTGTTGGATGCCTCAATATGAGGAGATATTCTCCTCTCAACATGTGAGTTATCCATTACTTCATCGACAATCGCTGAAATTTTTTATCTTTGCACAACATATAAAAGATATAAATTAATTCATTAAAATTGTATATTGAAAATTTGATAAAATTTTCAAGAATGTAAAATTTTGTAAAATGATTCTACACTCATCATATTCCATCTAAATGGATGTCTAGGGATACGAGATAACATATATGCCTACAATGAGGAATCCTATAGAGCATACATATATTGTTAGATCTAGATTTGCATACAATTATGTAAATATAATATAAAATATCATTGCTTAAAGATAAAAACAATTAAACTATGTGTTCTCACTAGTCTCCATCCTTGAATCATAACGTACTCCAGAGATAGCAGATTCTCCAATGTAGAAAAAATATCACCTAAACCTTTTTCTTGTCCATGAGGGGTGCCCATAACATCCCTCATCATCTATAAAACTAATAAATGAATAATATGTGAATGCAATAAACATGATAAAAACTATGACTATAATATATATTAAAATAGAGTTTTTTGTTCAAAGGAAAATTAACATGTAAATGAATAAATATGTAATTTAAAAATTTACAAACCTATGTATAAGGTACATCCATGCCAATTTCCACCTTTATAATAGAGTCAAGGCTTGCTGAGGTACCTAGAATATCGCCAATGAAATAGATACAAATAACAAATAACAAGTTCAGTCAAATAAATTAGTTAATTAAGTACAAATACATGTAATATAAAATAAAGTTAATATTCTTTTAAAAACAAAAACAAAGTAAATAATTAAAATTAAACCTATGCATCAAACATAGATGGTGAAGAATCCTCTACAACAGGACCCTGACGTATCCTAATATGAGTCGTTGAAGTTACTATATCTCGCATAGTGTATGAAATGATAGTGTCATGAACTATTAAAGCATCTACATGTGGCATATACTCTGGTAGGCTAATATATAGCACTATTGAAGCATATATAGATGGTGTACACTCTAGCATACTAGTCACCATAAATGTACTCTATGTATGTCACATGTGAACATGAGGTTCCATACACTTCCTCCCACATGATGTGAAATGATGTATAGGAAATGTAACATGTGTAGAAGGAGGGACACTAACACCTATACCAACACCAACACCACCACTACCACCACTACCACCAACACCACCACTGCCACTAGTACCACCACTACCACTAGCACCACTTGTAGGCTAAGTAGAAGTATTTAAAGTATGCATACCATGATCAATCATAATTTATGTCAAACTAGTAACCAATTCAAAGGTGTCCATCTATATGTTATGATGCAAAATTTTAGGAATAATGGCATGTGATATTATTCTTCTATTTCTCAAAGGTCAGTTATGATGGTTTTGGTCCCACCTCACACCAGGTCTATCAAATAAAGACCCACCTCCCTTACCTTGGGATGCCTTCATTTATAAATAATTTAAAATTTATTGTAATACAAACTCATAGTATAATTTTTTCAAAAAATATAATGAAACCTCATTATTGTTGCATGGAGGATCATCAAACACCATCCACCACCTATCCCAAAAGTTATTTTTAATCTCCACTTGAATACACTAATCAATACTAATGTGTTTGAAATTTGTTGGTGGAGGTAGGTTGGTTACAGGTTTAATAAATAAAGAACACAAATATTCTTTTGTTATTTTTTTTCACATATTCATATGACAATTTATCAAAATAAAATTGGTTTAGAGATTGTCTTCGATGTAACATTGCATCCAATTGTGAAGTCACATTTCCCACTTCATTAAAAATAGATTCTAATGTATTGGAAAGTAAAATTTGTGCACTACTAGCTAAATAATGATGCAAACCATTTCTAATTATCTATAATTGTTGAGGTTTAGCATTGCATTGCTCATACAATTCAACTTCTTCTCCTACAAAATCAAAATCTGGTGGGTTTTGTCTAACATTTTCTTTAGGAAATGGATCCATTGAACTTATGTATCTAAATTAAAAAAAAAGGTTTTTAAAGCCAATTTAAAAAATTGAATGCAAATTTAAATTCAAACCCCTAGTTTAATAAGTTACACATAAATTTTAAAAAAAATGCAAAAATAACATACCTGATGTGAAGTAATCTAATGTCAATTCCTATTGGTGGAATAATGATCCAAACCACATGTGTTAATATCTAAATTCAAGGAAAAAAAGTTTGCCTTCCTCTCTCAGCCATGACATCTTCTTTATATTCTATGAGAAGTGAAAAAAATGAAAGGGCATATGCCCTAATTTATTTATAAAGGGTGTATGTAATTTACAAAGGGCATACACCCTTTGTTGACCATAAAGGGCATACACCCTTTGTAAAGGTAGTATTCCGTCAAGGCTTGTGCAATAGCCTGAGCTCATATTTTCAAAACAAAAGGCATACAACCTTTGTAAAAAAGTTGTAAATCTAAGGGACTATCATGCTTTTTGTCCCCCAACTTTGTGTATCTACCCATACTAGTCATTTCACTTTTTTGCATTACTAGCATAAAGGAGGGGAAAATGTAATCACCTAAAAGTGGTAATTAGATGCTAAGAGATTCATTTGAGTTAACCTATCCCTAGGCTAACCATAAACCTATAATTAAACATTAATCTTACTTTTCTAGTCATTCAATAGACCATAATCATCTATAGCCAGTCAAAACATAGTCCTAGAAATATCATCTCAGACCCTAATCCAACTTGTTCAATGATATGTCAATAGGACATTGATGCCACATTTAGGACACTAAAACCACATGACATTAGTGTCCCCAACTGGGCACTATTATCCTTATCCCTAAATCTTCCCAATAGATAAATTTTCAAATGTGTTCCCCTCTTAAGTTTGAACTAAGCATATTTTCTTATCCACACAAGCAATAAAACCCTATAAATACAAGTCTAATTCACCTATATTCACTCGATGAAAAATAGATGCACAATCTATTCAAACCAAAGATAAAGTTGACAAATTCAAGAATATTTGATCCATATTATTCCCTAGTTATGCATAATTTCATCTACAGTATCCCTTAGTCAAATTTTCAAACATTTAAAATTTCAAGCACATTTAAATAATCCAAGCCCACTTTTATTATAGCATTCAATTGCACTTGTACCAAACACTAGGTAGGGGAACTGCATCGGGCTTGATCCCTCTTCAAAGTATATGGTATGTAGGAAACTATCTTCATAGTGGGGTGTTGAGCATATCCAGTCCATCCTACTAATACACACAAAATTATTATTCACACCATAATTGCAAGGAGGACTAGAGTTTGCACATTAAATCAGGTTTTATAGGCACAACATAGAGCTCCAAGTTTCATGTGCACATGAATAGGTTAGAAAAATATAGGTGCATGTGCTCTAAAAAAATAGGAATAGTCCCACAAAGGGGACATTAATGCCACATTGAGGACACTACACATAGATAGTACTACTATCCATACTAGGCACTACTAGGCACTACTATCTAGTGAGTAGATGAACACCAGAATCTTATTGATGACATAAACAATTGCCTATATCTCAACTTTTAGAACCTAGATCATTCACAATAGTTAGTTTGTAGATAAGTCTATATTTATACATAATTATTGCTATTATTAAAAAGTCAAACAATGTCAAAGGTCATAAAAAATTAATACTAAATTATTACATATTTATTTAACTGATTTAGGCATCTCAACCCTTTAATCTAAACATAGGATTTTCATAATAAAACCATAAAAGGTTAAATTAGGTTTATGGTTTATAATTTAGGGTCTAGGATTCAGGGTTTAAGGTATAGGGTTTAGGGTATAAGGTCTAATCATGAAGGTAATTGAGGATAATTTTAGCTGTTTAAACTTATTTATGACTACAAAATGTGATTTTGGGTATAATTATCCCTAATGACATTATAAATTGAGTCAATAAATTAATTAGGATGATAAGGAATGTGGTTTGGACTAAAATGAACCATGTGAATTTAATTCTTACTTTAAAGGATGTTAAGTGGGATTAAATCAACTAGTTTAGGGTTTAGGTTTTAGGGTATAAGGTCTAACTATGAAGGCAATTAGGGCCATATTGAGCTCCTTTAACCTATTCATGACTACATAATATGATTTTGGGCTCAATTGGCCCTCACATCATCACATATTGAGTAGATTAGTCAATTAGGGCAATGAGTGATGTGATTTGGTCCAAATTGAGTCCTATGAACATAATTCTTACTATAAAGGATGTTAATTAAGGATAAATTGATTATTTTAAGGTTTAAAATTTGGGGTTTAGGGTCTAATTATGAAGGCAATTGAGGATAATTTGATTTTTTTGAACCCATTTATGACTATATAAAGTGATTTTGGGCATAATTAGCCCCAATTCATAAAAAATTGAGACAATCAATCCATTAGGCCAATAAGTAATATGATTTGCACTAAATTGAGCTAGGTATGAACATAATTAATTGGGGATAAATGGATTGGTTTAAGGTAAATAGTGTTAGAGGTAAAATCCACTAAGATGGGGGGTGAATCAATGATGGAAAACAATCCAATTCAATTTTCAAACCCTTGTAAATACTTAAGAATTAAATACAATCATTCATGAAGCATAGAGATCATTCATAGTAGTGAATAATGAACATAATGCAAGATCACATACACAACACAATATCTACATGGAAAACCCTCTTGGGGAATAAAACCCACTCTTAAGCCTATAAACATATGGACTATTGTCCTATAAGATGATCACAAATAAGATACTGATCAATTCCTTTTGATTAGGAACCTTGGTCAAGTCCTTTTAACCTAAGGACTTTAGTGAAACAATAGTTATACAAGGAGCACCTACCCCTGAGATTATCAAGTCTTTCTGACCTATAACCTTGATCAAGTCCTTCTAACTAAAGGTATTTTAGTGAAACTTTATTTCACAAGAAACAACTACCCCTAAAGAAGATCAAGTCCATTAGAACCTCCTTTAAAATAACACTTCCACCTTAGAAATCATGTCTTCAACACCTGATGATGGACCTCTTGATTATCTAATAATTACACAAACTCTCTTTTTAAATCATACAGGCCTCTCACATAGGCATGTTATAATCTATCTCCTTCTTCACTCAAACAGTCCTCATATACACACTCATATCTCTTCACACAACTTCAAACAACAAGAACACTATACTATCATAAAAAACATGACTTATATAACATACACATAGTCCTTAATCTTATCTGCTCATCAACCTAACAACTAGGCACTCTCACTCTCTTCTACTATCCTTCACTCTCCAACTCTCTCACATTCCACACATACAAGTCTCTATCAAAAATATCTACAATCTCTCGCACACACCTTTCACTCTCTTACAAGTATTACACCAAATTATGTTGCTTACAAATCTAAAAATCGCCATCTTTGATTTCACTATTTATAGATCCTTCTTGACAATCAACACCTTAGTCAATAATTAGACATGCCTTAAACCTTAAGTAAACTATCTCATCAATACATAGCTTAATACAATCTTCATAGGTTATCTATAGCATCTATGAGTCACCCTTAAGTATCTACAAATTTTAATAAGGCCCTTGTAGCTCTTATAGGTCTCATGGAGATCAATAACACATTTAACACACCATCAAACAAACTAAGAACATAGAACCAATTCCAAAATCATGAGTCCACTCCTTATGCCCCCTTTGACATCCTCAAATGATCATAGTCATCTTTTCTAACCTATACATATTCTCAATCAACTCAAACAAAGACCTTATACATAGGAATACCATTACTAAATACATAATCAACTTCTTAAGCATTGTTCATACTCAAGATAGATTGATCACTCCTCCAAAATCCACATAGAGCATCCTCATGGAGCTTGAAACATTCCTGAATAACAAATTATTTAAGAGACATCAAAACAATATCTATATAATCTCAATTATCCTTCTTAGGTCATTTTCAAAATAAGCACAAACACACAATCAACTTTGAACGTTAATATCTTTGATTGTATACACTTTTAGATCTTCAAATTGGTTCATTCCATAGAGTCCTCTTCATCTTTACTTTTTATAACACCAAAATTTTTTACTTCTATCAGAATATATGGACAAAATATAGATCTCTATTTTTATCTATGTTAAATTCAAATATTTGAATGGCAGTGGTCATAATTAACCTTCAAATATAATACTCGCATATCATGTCCTCTCAACTTTAGATCAATCTCGCTCCATTAATCTTATCTAAAATTTAATGCATAGTCCATTAAATATAAACCTTACACATCTTATTTTTGACCTTATCTCATGAAATTTGGAAACTTAGACTCAATGTGCTCTGATGATCTCCACAGATCAGTCAGGGCTTTAGTGATCAACACTCACTGTTTAATCAATCTGTATGAACACCCAATCATTGTTGGATCCTTATCCGGTACCTTTGCTCATTCATTAAACATTGTACACCTATCCTAATCTTATTATTTCTTAAATTTTTATAAAAATGTGCACTATTGATATTTCTCAAACTTTAACTTGTGAAAAAATGACCAAGTATGGGGACCCTTTCAATATGCTTGAGTAGTCATTTTTAAACCTTAATAACTTATGCACTTCAATGCATGATCTTAAATTTGGACCAGATGATCTCCTCACATAGGAAAATATAACCAAATGAAATAATAATCTTGAAGCCTTCACATGTGTGAGATATATTTCCATTAAAATTCCTTCTCAAAATCTTCTATCATAGAGTTAACTATGTTAAAAACCTGCTTGGGAGGCCAATTTTGAACAAACATATCTTTTGATGCTCTTTAGTGCATGATCTAAAATTTAGTGAAAATAAACTAGGATCAAAATTGAACAAACCCATATGATCAATTTCTATTGAAATTTCCACATATGTGAGATATGCCACCATCAAAATGCTTACTCTACTATTCTTTCCACTTTTCAAATTTGGCTAAGTATGGGAAAACAGTCAATTCTAACTGAGAAGCCAACTTTACACCTTCATATATTCTACTACACTTTAATGCATGACTTGAAATATTATACATAACAAATAACAACTAATGTGATCACAACCATATGACTAATTCCCTTTGACTCATTCGAATGTGGCAATGGTGACATCATCCAACTACATACTCATATTTTTTGCAATTGAACCCAAAGTGTCTAAATGAAAATTATGATCAACAAAATGAAATCCACTCATGAACACAAGCACCCAAAGCATAAAAAACCTCTTATAGGATTCCTTTCACATGATCAATACTCCATACTCACCCCTAAACATCTCTAGCCATGCTAAAATCAAAGATTAACCAAGCCAACTTCAAGCACACTAGGACAAACACATTTCACACTTTGTCATTATCACTTAAACTATCAAATCACTTCATCCACTCATCAAGACACCTACATGACATCACCATGATATCACTAATAACTCTCTAATAAATAGGGCTTATGATTTAAGGTTTAGGGTTTAGGGCTTAGGTTTTAGGGTATAAAAGGTTTAATGTTTATGGTATAAGGTCTAATCAGAAAGGAAATTAGGGCCAAAATTTTAAATTGAGATCCTTTAACCTATTTTTGAGTAAAAAATGTGATTTTTAGATCAATTAGACCCCACCTCATCATAAATTGAGCTACTTAGGGTAATTAGTGCCATGATTTGGGCCAAATTGAGTCATGTAAACATAATTATTACTCTAAAGGATGTTATTGAGGTTAAATAGATTGGTTTAGGATTTAAGGTCTAATTACAAAGGTAATTGAGATACGTAAACCTAATTATAACTACAAAAGTGATTTTGGGTTTAATTAGCACCCATGCCATCCCAAATTGAGCCAATCAGTCAATTGGGCCAATAAGTAATGTTATTTATGTTGAATTGATCTAGGTATGAACATAATTAAGTGGGGTTAAATCAATTAGTTTAAGGTAAATAGGGTTTATTATTTAGGGTTTAGAGCTTGGATTAGGGTATATAGGGTTTAGGTTTTATGTATAAGGTATAATCATGAAGCCAATTAGGGCCAAATTGAACTCCTTTAACCTATTTATGACTATAAAATGTGATTTTGGGCTCAATTGGCCCCCACATCATCATAAATTGAGCTATTAGTCAATTGGGGTAATGAGTGTTGAAATTTAGGCCAAATTGATCCATTTGAACATAATTATTACTCTAGAAGATGTTAATTAAGGCTAAATCAATTGGTTTAGGCTTTAAAATTTGTGGTTTAGGGTACAATCTCAAAGGCAATTGATTTACTTAAACCCATTTGTGATTAAAAAAAGTGATTTTGGGCATAATTAGCCTCAACATCATCATAAATTGAGCCAATCAATCAATTGGTCCAATAAGTAATGTGATTTACACTAAATTGAGCCCTATGAACATAATTAAATGGGGTTAAATGGATTGGTTTAAGGTAAATAAGTTTTATGATTTAAGCTTTAAGGTTTAGGGCTTAGGGATTAGGGTATATAGGGTTTAGGTTTTCAAGTATAAGGTCTAATTTCAAAGGTAATTAGTGATAAATTGAGCTCTTTTAACTTATTTTTGACTATATAATGTGATTTTGGGCTCCATTAGCCCCCATATCATCCTAAATTGAGCCAATTAGTCAATTGGGGCAATGAGTGATATGATTTGGGCCAAATTGAGCCCTATGAACTTAATTTTTACCTTTAAAAGATGTTAATTAAGGTTAAATTGATTGGTTTAGGGTTTAAAATTTAGGATTTAGGGTCTAATCATGAATGAAATTGCGGATAATTTGAGCTGATTGAACCTATTTATGACCATAAATATGTTTTTAGGTTCATTTATCCCCCATGTCATTACACAAAGAGAATTGGTCAATTGGGGCAGTTAGTGGTGCAATTTAGATGAAATTGAGCCCTATGAACCTAATTATTAGTCTAAATGTTGGTAATTGGGGCTCAACTAACTTGTTTAGGTTTTAAGAGTTTATGATTTATGGTTATGGGTTTCTAGGGCTTGGGGTTTAGGGATTATAGTTTAGTTTTGAGGGTATAAGGTTTAAGTGATTAAGGTTTTTATGTTAATGGTTTATATTTATGGGTGTTTTTGGATACATATAATACTGTGTATGTAGTCCTATTTGTTAGTATTTGAAAAAAAAAAACATTTACCAACTTCCTTTTTTTCAAATTGAGAGCTCTACCCCTGGGGTACTCTGCTTTATTTTGTTTTGCACACTACAGTTCTATTTTTTACTAGTTTAATGTATGTCCCCAGCCTCAAAATTAAAAAACTTTGTCTATTAATAGTTGACTAAAGAGTACATGTTTTTTTTAAAATAATTTGGTCACTATCCCAACCTAGTACTGTAAATCAAGTAGGCCTATTTTTTTAATAATTAGATTATTATCCTCACCATCAAAAGTTTACAACTTTGTGTAATAATGGGTGACAACGTTCATAATAGCAAGAAGAAGAAGTTAAAGCAAAAAATGCTAGAGGAATTAAAGTGCAGAGAGAAAAGCAATGGTAGCGATTGCAAAAAATTCATGCAAGTAAGTATACTATCCCTAATGAATTGAATGTCAGAAATAATGATGTAACAAACAATGATATTATACCATATTCTAAAAGTACAATTGATAATTCTGATAATATACCAAATTATAATACAAGTCCACATTCAAATTTTATAGTTTTTAATTTTGGTGATGATGATATGATGCATGATGTTGTAAATTACATGGAAACACCAATTGGTGAAAGTAACAATCAAGAAAACGCTATGGGAACATTGTTGGATGAATAAACTAGTAATGAAGAAAATAATATGGAAACACCAAATTAATCAAATTTACCATTAAGAACACCTCTTAGGATTTAGAAAAGAAGACCCATGTATTTAATTGAAATTGATGAAAACATTTTGAAACCAATGCCCAAAAAAATGTATGGGTGCCATATGAGAAGAAAATATAAAATAATTTGGGATTGATAATTTTGAAAATTAAACAAAAATCAAATATGCTAATTGTTTGTTACACTAATGAAAGTGCATAAGATGCTATCTACAATGAAGACCTTAGAAGTAAGAACATCTAATATTAATTGTGTAAACAAGGCAATTATTGAAATTTTTCATAGTACATACCATCAAGTAGGTGTGAATAAATGTACCAAAGATAGTAACATTTCTTGATGTGTTATTACAACTTCTATGGTAAGTTGTCAAATAAATAATAAACAATTGATTAGATAAAGTAGTAGAGCATTGCACATAAACATTTTAACACTAATGAAAGTAATCCAGAGATGTATAAGGCTTGAAGTTTTTGGTAACAATGACTTATGGGCATTCTCTAATAGAATCCCATGGAAATACAAGGTTAAAGCTGATGCCATAAAATAATTACTTGAAATTTTTTGGAAAGATAACATAAGGGTATTGCCTAATATTAGAGATTTAGTGAAAATAAGAGTTGGTTCTTGTAACCCTAAACCACATCATAAACATTTTTTATATATGACTCAAATATAATTATACTCTAAATTTGTTAAAAAATATAAACATATTTATAATATTCAAAGATAATTTAAAATGGACAAACCCTTCTATGTGAAAATCCATCACACATGCACTACTTGTTGTTGTAGGCAACATGTTGAATTTTCTATGCATTATGATATTTTTTCATCATATTCATTGTATCTTGCATATTGAGAACATTTTTCAAGAGTGTGGAGTGTAAGCCCTACCAAAATCAGTAAGGGAATTTATTCCATCCATTTTTTTGTGAAATATGAGATGGATAAAGTTTTTATTATAGGGAATGTTTGGATGTAGCTTACAACATTTATGGTGGATTGTCAAAATTGAAAAATTATACCCATAAATAGAGTACACATAGATTTGGACAAAAATTGGTTAGTTTTATTATCTATAAATTGATGACATATAAATTAAAATATGGAAACGAATATAAATGGTGCGAGCTTGTTATAAAAAAACACCTATTTCCAAATTTATGGGCAAATTTAGGGAGGGAATTACATATGAGCATGCAAGGCACACACACATGGCTCGTTATCTAAATGGATAATTTAATTTAAGTAAGGACACATTCCCATTTGGTACTATTGTTTTAGTAGTTGAATTTATAGAGGATTACACATTACAACCATAAGAAGAGGTTTAGTCACAATACTACAATTTAGTGCATGTTTCCATTTTTGTGCATATAACATTCATGCATTTACCTGACAATATAAAACATGATAAAAAAATATTAAGGGATTACCACTTAAATGTTAATGATGATCAAAAAAATTATTTATAGTATGTGAAATATTTTTTTAAGATGTTTTATTGTAATTTGAGTGAAAGGAAAATTAATTTAAATCAACATCATATCTGGTTAGATAATTGCATGTCATAATTTAAGAATGCACATATGTTCTACTAGTTGAATAGGATGCATGTGACCACTGGTGTATAACATATTTTTAGTTTAATTTAAGTAGACCATGGAAAAGGGGAGCATGATGGTGTAGGATAATGTGTCAAAATAGAAATTTTAACAAAGGAGTTGAAGTTTGAAGAGGTCACTGATTTGACATATGTAAAAAAACATAATTGAAAGGTGTAACAAAAATATGGGACATGGTTATTGACAAAATTCCACTATTTCATAGATATTTATGGATTGAGGATGAATAATTGGCAAGACATGAAAATTTTATGATAATAATAGGATCAAGTTAGTTACTCTTATTTTTTAGCTTAAACATAGGTTCTTGGATGGTTCATACGAGGCACATAGCATGATTTTTTATGCATCCATTGACTTTTTTTAGAATGAGTGCAAGTCACAAGAATGGGTGGATGAATGGAGTTTCAGGCATATAATTAAAATTTAACCTTACCATGTTACACCAATATTACAACTTACAAAGCTAACATCATCATGTGACTTTGATCATGTATCTAATTTAGTGAGCCCAAGTACCATATATTTAACATGTGTTTCATGTACTAAATTTGGTAAATATATTAGGAGATAATGTTATTAAATCGTGTTTTGTTTTGTGATGTAGGGCATGTTTATGCATTTATTGAATATGAGGATAATTAGGAGGGGAAAAACTATTACTTGTGCTAGTGTGTAGAGGAAAAATAGAAATTGACTTCTATGGTCACAGATGGGGAAAACATCAACTATCCCATTAGGTTTACGGTAGTTACTAGACATTGGATTTGACGTTATCCTATCAAAAATTAAAATGTATGGTTGTTCAAAGACTATGAAAGTACATATGAATATAGTCCACTATTGAAATTTGGTTCTTACAACTAATGTTTAGTTGCACAAATATCAGGATAGGCCATTAAAAATGACTCTATGGAAGGTTCATGAATCTAATCATGAAAAAATTCTTGTTACTATAAATAATAAAGACAATCCTAGTGGTTCCTTAAATTTAAATCCCAAGGTATGATGACTTCTCAAATGTAAATGTGTTTACTTTTATCAAATTTTATTAATTTCTTAGGTATTATATATAAAGTTCAATTTAATTACATATTAACATATTTTTTTTAGGTTAGTTAGTGGTGAAAAATTAGCTTCGACCTTCACATGGTTAGCATTTTTATAGATAATTCCATATCCTTGATGTTAATAAAATATTTTAGTTCATGTAGACTGATTCTACACTTGACCCTTCACTTGCACACTCTTTCATGCATTGACTAACTCATTTGTAAGAGCATTCATGTTCCATTACTTGGCCATTTATCCATCTTGGGAATGGAATTCAGATCCATGGAATATCCTTAAATTCTTCTCACCTTTTCTAATCTGATATATCCTTCAAATTTAATCCCTTTATCCTTAGTGAGGCCATACTAGTTTCTCACTCACTCAATTAGGCCTAAAATAAGCATGTTAGTACACAGTGAGATATAAATCCTAAATAGATTGGCCTCCAAATCTTGAAAAACTTTAATTATCTTTAGATAATTTTGGATCACATGTACATAAAGTTTCAAAACATTTGGATCACTAGAACTTGATTTATGACACTTTTAGCCTCCTTGAAGATTGATTTTCACCATTTTTTTTACATGCGTAGGTCTATATTTTTGAGTTTTCTCTCTCCTCATGTATTGTGAAAGCTTAAGAACAAAATAGACCTTTATTTAAATTTTGATAGGCTTTTGATCTCTAAATATCAAATTATGGTGTTGTTTGTGAACCTAAGATCTCATAGGGGCAACAAACATGTCAATTTAGTGAAAATTTTGTGTCTTGAGTTATAGGAGGTTTCAAAAGCTCATTATTTTTATTATATAGATGTATTGATATCTATAACATTTCTAATATTTTCTTGGATAGGTTAAATTCAAAAAATTACCAAAAACTTCCAATTTTAGGTTTGCAAACCATCTTCTTGTGTGCATGCATTTTACAACATAAACATGTATTTGGATAGTTTTATTGGATGGAAAGATAACCTAGAAGGTATTAAAGCTTTGTTTAGGGTTGGAGGATGGCCTCAAATGAGATTGGATCACTTTAGAGTCCTCAATATCCTCAAGTTTGCCTTAAAAACAACAATTTTGCCTTAAAGGGATAAGTCATCTTGAGGTTGTAATAGGTGCTCCGTATCCTAATTGGGTGTATTTGGATACCAAGAATATGGTCATAGAGATTAATAGGTAACTAAAACATGGTGGTGATGTTAGTTTCATCTAGGAGGCCCCAAAGATAGAGATATCCAACTAGGGCTTGCTTCTTAATAACATTTCTTGTGGATTTTGCTTGAGGTCAGAATGGTTGCAAAAAAGGGTATACACATGGATTTTGAGCCTCTGTCTATGAGAACACATGTAAATTACACATATTTAGGTGTTAAAAGTGATGGATTTTTAATCAAATTTCCTAAAATTATAAATGTATATTGGAGGCAAAAAACCTCTCTTAACTACACAAAAGTTACATTTTAAGACTTATCACTAAATCCTCTACCATGAGTTTGTTGATGCATTGTAATCCAAGGGATTCAGGGTACAAGTAGAGGACTTCAACAAACACATGATGGTTTTTTTTTTTTTTTTTGTGGATATGAGTTCTAGTTTTTATTTTATGCCTATCTAAAATTTTCCTAAAAATAATAGTTTTACCTTATAGGGACAAGTCAACTTGAGGCTAAAATGGGTGCTTCATCTCCTAACTGAGCATACTTAGATGCCAAGAATGTGTTCTTAGAGGTTAATCATCACCCCTGATGTGGTGGTAATTCCATTTTTCATCTAAAAGGCCATAAATATGGATATCTCTAATTATAGTTTGCATTTTGATAATATTTCTTGTCAATGTTACTCCAAGCTAGAACTATTACAAAAAAGGGTACCCACATGGATTCCAATGCCATGGATATGGAAACACATGTAAATTTCACATATCAATGTGTTGGAAGTGATATATTTCTAAGCAGAGATATTAAAAGTGGGAATTTCTATTGGAGGCAAAGAACCTATCTCTTAACTATACAAAAGTTGTATTTTAGGACTGATCATTGATTCCTCTGCCACGAGTCCATCGATGTTTTTTAATCTAAGGGATTCAAGGTAAAATTATAGTAATTAAACATGCATGTGATGTTTATTTTGGTTCATGGGTATGACTTAAAATTTTTGTTTAATGGCCATCCAAAGTTTTCCTAAAAAACAATAATTTTGCCTTATAGGGACAAGTCATCTTGAGGCTAGAATGGCGCTTTGTCCACTAACTAGGCATAATCAGATGCCAATAATGTGGTATTATAATTTAATATCTACCCCCTATGTGGTGGAGATGATAGTTTTGGCCATGAGGCCCTAGAGATAGATATATCCAACTATAGATTGTATTTAGGTAAATGTTATCTTGAGGCTAAAATGGGTGATCCATCTCCTAATCAAGTGCACTTGAATGCTAATAATTTTTTACTAGAGGTTAATATCCACCCCTAAATTTATTTTTCATGTAATTTTCATCCATGAGGCCCTAGAGATAGAGATATCCAACTGTAGTTTACATCTTGCATGTAGGGAAATATCATTATGAGGCCAAAACAAGTGATTCATCTCCTAATTGAGCATACTTAGATTGAAATAATGAATTTAGAGAGGTCAATTAGTACCCCCAACATGGTGTAAATTCTAGTTTTTAGCTAGGATTCCCTAGAGATAGATATCTACAACTATGACTTGCATATTGATAATATTTATTTTCAATGTTGTTCAATACTATAATTACTGAAAAAAAGGTATCCACATGGATTATAAGGCTGTGGTTGTGGGAACACATGAAAATTACACATCCTAAGTTGTTAAAAGTGATGTATTTTGAAGTGGAAGTCAAAAAAGCAAAAATGTCTATTGGAGGCAAAAAACCTATCTCTTAACTACATAAAAGTTGCATTTTAGGATTGATCATTGAATCCTTTACCATGAGTTCATAGATGATTTTAAATACGATGGATTTAGGGTGAACTTATATGATTCAACACACATGTGATGGTTATTTTAGTTTATGGATATGACATAAGGTTTTTATTTTATGTCTGTCTAATGTTTGCCTAAAAAATAACAATTTTGCCTTATAGGGATAAGTCATCTTGAGGCTAGAACGAGTGATCCATCTCCTAATAGAGTGTACTTAGATGTCAAAAATGTATTCATAGAGGTTAATATTCACCCTCTATGTAGTGGATATGATAATTTTCAGCCAGGAGGCCTTGGATATAGGGATCTCTAATTGCGGCTTGTATCTTGATAATATATCTTGTCAATGTTGTTTGAGGACATAATTTTTGAAAAAAGGGTATCCCCATAGATTTTGAGGCCATGGATATGGAAAATAAATTAAATTACACATACCAAGGTGATATAAGTGATGTATTTTGATGCAGAGGTTTTGGAAGTAGAAATGTATATTGGAGGCAAAGAACATATCTCTTAACTACATAAAAGTTACATTTTAAGACTGATCACTGAATCCTCTGCCATGAGTTTATCAATTATTTTAAATATGAGTGATTTATGATGAAATTAGAGTAATTAAATATTCACATGGTAGTTATTTTGATTGATGTATATGACCTACAATTTATATTTAATGCCTATCTAAAAGTTTGCCTAAAATAATAATTTTGCCTTTTAGGGACAAGTTGTCTTGAGGATAGAATGGGTGCTATGTATTATAAATGGGCATACTAAGATTAAAATAATATGTTAATAGAGGTTAATATCCATTCCCAACATGGTGGAGATGATAGTTTTCAACCAAGAGGCCCCAAAGATAGATATCTAACTATGGCTTGCATCTTGCATTTAGGGAAATGCCTTCTTGAGGCTAAAATAGTTATTCCATCTCTCAACTGGGAGTACTAAGATGCCAAGAATATGGTATTAGAGGTTAATACCGATAATAATGTGGTAGTGAATTTATTTTTTATCCATGAGGCCCTGAAGATAGAGATCTCAAATTGTGGCTTGCATCTTTCATCTAGGGAAATATCATCTTGATGCTAGAACGAGTGCTTTATCTCCTAACTAGGCATACTTGAATGATAATAATGTAAATATAGAGGTTAATCACCAACCTAAATGTGGTTTAATTTATAATTTTCAGCCAAAAGGCCTCAGAGATAGAGATCTCCAAAAATAGCTTACATCTTGACAACATTTCTTGTCAATATTGATTGAGCCCAAAATTATTGCCAAAAAGGGTATCCGCATGGATTTCAAGGCCGTGGAGATGGGAAAACATGTAAATTACACATTATGATGTGTTTTAAGTGATGGATTTATAAATTGAGGTCTTGGAAGTGGAAATGTCTATTAGAGATAAAGAACCTATCTTTTAACAACATAAAACTTACTTTTTAGGATTGATCACTGAATCCTCTGCCATGAGTTCATCATGATTTAAAGTTAAAGGGATTTAGGGTGAAAGTATAAGAATTAAACATGCATGTGAAGGTTATTTTGGTTCAGGGATATGAATTATGGTATCTATTTAATGTTTATCTAAAATTTGCCTAAAAAATAGTAATTTTACCTTATAGGGACAAGTCATCTTGAGGCCAAAATGGGTGTTCCATCTCCTAACCAGATGTACTCAGATGCCAATAATGTGGTCCTAAAGGATAATCACCACCATAAATGTGGTTTAAATTCCTATTTTCATCTAGGAGGCCCTAAAGATAGAGATATCCAATTACAGATTGCATCTTAAATTTAGGGAAATGCTATCTTGAGGTTGAAATGGGTACTCTATCTCCTAACCAAACATAATCAGTGCAAAGAATGTGGTCCTAAAGGTTAATCACCACCCTAAAATGGTGTTAATTTTAATTTTAAGTAATGAATCCCCAAATATAGAGATTTCCAATAGGTGTTTTCATCTTGCATCTAGGGAAATGTCATCTTGAGGTCAAAATGAGTGCATGTAGTCATATAAAATGTCTAAATTAGTAGTCTGAATGTAGTTTGTGACACCCTATTTTTAGGTCCTTTTTTCATGCTCTTATGACCCTTATAGACACCTTTTTACTCATTACTAGTCAATTAAAACCTTCTGAATGATCATTCCACCTCATCTAGACTGTATTCCCTATGTTAATCTTATTCCATGAGGTCCCAAGCCTATAGGATAGGAATACCATACTTAGACTATAGCATTGGACCCTAAAGTGTCCCATTTTTGGAAATCTTATCCATTTTTAATTTGATCCCCAATGGTCATTTTCATTTGATCCTTATCCTTCATTTGGTCACCTAAGCATGAATACATCTAACCTATGACCAATTGTTCCCTATAAAATCCCATTCAAAAATCATTTATAAGGGAGGTGACATATCTTACAAAGCAAGCAAGAATACAAACAAAAAACTAAGGTAAACTTTCTTATTCTCTACATATAGTCACCAAACATAGTTTTAAACATACTCAAATCTTCCTACTAGTCCCTAGCCACCTCAAGCACTCTTAATTTGGAATTTTTCATCTGCATCACACTATCACATAAAGCACATTAGGTGAGAGAACTAAATATGGCTTGATCGCTCTTTGGAGTATTGGTATGTAGGAAGCATTCCTAGATAAGGGGTTTAGATTGCATGTTTAGTTCATCTTGCACACTAACTCCCCTTTCTCAACTAATTTAAATATTATTTTATCAATCATGATAGAGGGTTAGGGTTTAAAGATTAAATAATCTCTACAGTGAGTTTCATCAACAACCAACACTCAATTTTTTATAAGTAGGCTCACACAGGCACAACATAAAAACCTAAAAAGTTTCAAGTCTTTGTGATCAATTTGGACAATAATGGTAAGATCAGAAAACAATGTTAAACACTAAAGTGTCCCATTTTTGGCTCTCATATATTTTCACTGAACAAAGGCCAAATTTAGGTTTATGACACTTTCCCAATCTTGCATAGCCATTTTCAAATTCAGTATCAATCATCTCATTCTAGTTTCAAGCTAAGTTATATTTCTCCCTATTTTATTCCTATTTTTAGAAAGATAAACAAATTACACAAATTAAGACTTTAATTATTTCTATATTTTGTACTAATTTATTAATCCAGACCCTTATCTAAAATAGGAATAAAACTCCATTATTCCTAAAAAATTTAAATCATTGCCCCATCTCCTAACTGAGCATACTCGGATGCCAATAGTGCACCTTTAGAGGTTCATAACCACCCCCAACATGGTGTCAATGTCATTTTTTAGCCATGAGACCATGGAGATAGAGATATCCAACTGCAACTTGTGTCTAGGGAAATGTTCTTCCTGAGGCTTGAAAGCTTTACATATGAACTATGTTTGATCAATTTTTTTTGTGCCTCACATATATTGTTCAATTGAACACCTCAAATAAAGCTAAAAAATTATTTCAAGGGTTAAATGACATAATGACTGCCTTTATAAAAAAAATATATTAGATGAAACAAATTATTTACAAATAGATATCCTATAGCCTTGCTAGTTTTACTTAATGTAACAAGACAAACAAAAAATGGAAAAAAATAGAAATTTATAGAGCAAAGATCAAAACACATACTTATAAGATATTCTATGTATAATGGATTTTCCATAATTACCTTCACATTATGATGTAGGAGCATAATACAAACTTTGTTCAATCTTTCATATATGTCTTCATGATCCTGAGTCAAAGGATATTTAGGGTCAATTCACTTGGGGTAAATGTCCTTTAATCCCCAAGATAATGTAAATTTGATTTAAACCTCATCTAGACTCATGAAACATAGGGAGAAATCCATATTAACATATTTTTATAGAGATAAAGGTTAATAGAGTGATTTTTGGTCTTGAACAAAGGCCAAAACTAATAATATACATGTTGTTAGCAGTTGATAAGGTGCAAGACAATAGATTAGAAACTAAGAAAGGCAATAAAGGTCGAATGAAGTAACAATAAGAAAGTAATAGGTATATGAGAAGGCTTATGGAATTTTTTTAATTAATAAATTTATTTTCCTCTATATGTGTAAATTTATATTTTGATAGCTATTTGATCTAACTTCACACTGTTATAGTGTTTATCAAGTTATAAAGGTATATAAATACTAATTTTTGTGACACAATATGATAAATGAATGTATCTATATGAATTTTCATGATTATTTGGAATGATGAATGATTTTAAAATTAAATTATAATATTTTAATGTCTATTCAAGTTGAAAGGATCATTTGAAGGTCATTAAAAGTTGAGATTTTGCCAGATTTGTGCTCTGGGGTCTATACTCTCAAGGAAATATTTATTATTTTAGAAAATAAGAGTCTTTTAAAGAACCAAAAGTGGTTGAAAAGGTTAAATAAATGAGAAAAGAGGATAATAATGTTTTTAAGCGTGAAAAAATATTGATAAAAGTGAAATTTCCCTTTATGTTAGGCCTTGGGACTATGACATAGAAAAACCTAATTCAAGGTTTAGTTCATTAAAAGTGTTATAAATATCAAATGAACTAGTAAAATTATAAATTTTTTGATATAGAGATGATATATAAGTTTATTTAATGTATTTAAGTGGTTTTAGAGTTTGTAAGTCATTATAGAAAGAGATATTATTGACTTTGTCTAGGCAAGCCTGTACAAAGACCTAAAACAAGGGGTTTTAGAGATCAAAAGCTTATATGTTAATGACTAATAAATAAATTACTATGAAATTTTGTGGATAATATGAGGAGATTAAATATTATGTGTTTCAATTTTTCATGTAACCAATGTTTGTATAATGAAATAAAATTTCCCTTCTCGGTTTGCAGGGTTGAAGACAAGTAAACTCAGCCAAGGTAAGAAGCCTTTTCTTGTGTTTCCAAGACAAATCAAGGATAAAATCAAACTTAAAGTGAAATGTAAAATATAAAATATGTTTATAATATTAAATTTATTAAATAATAAATCTACAAATAATATCTAAACCTATTTGGTTACTCTCGACTAAGAATAGGACTGTGTAAACCTAGTCTAGGGTCTAAGGCATTAGAATTCTTATAAAAAGAGTTTCAACCCCAAAAATATTTTGAAATATTTGGAAATGATTAAATAAGTTATTTAAAATAATATTTAATATTTTTAATGTCAATTTAAAATTTATAGTAAGAGGTATTGAGGACTATGTACCTGTAGGTCTGAATATAGACCTAAAACTCTTATTTGGAAAGCCAAAAGATACCTTAACTATTAGAAGACAAATGTTGAATGCTTGAATCTTGGAATGGAGATATAATTAGGTAGTTTAAAGTTAATTTAGGTGGTTTAAAATTTATAAAGTGTCTTGAAAATAATTTATGGTAGTTACAATCCTTATAAACCTATATGCAGGTCAAGAACCCTACTAATTGCCCTATGAAGAAATTCAAGCATAAAAAAGGTTAAAAATTTGTATAATACATACCTAAAAGTTTGGAAACCCCTATAGAAGATAAAGAGTGATATTATTGGTCTTAATAAGACCAATCTAAGAAGATTACTTATTTATTGTAAATAGAGGTAAGTTGCAGACCTAATTGGAAACCTAAAAGAGGCATGTACATAAGTCAAGAGTGGACATTAATAGAGTGGTTAAGAGTGAGAAAGTAGTATAATTTCATAAGTTTTAAAAAGTGGATTGGTCTAATTTCATCACATTAACTGTTGTATTGTATTCCATCTATTCAATAACAAACCAAACCAAAACACAAAAATAGTTATTTCTACTTTAAAAAATTATTCTATGATCACTTACGACACATTTTTTAATAATTACATAACATAGTTATATGTAAATTTACCATACATTTCAACAATATTTAATAGACTACAAGGTAGATTTTAAATTCTCAACAAAAGTTTAAGGCATATAATAATGTGAACATGTAATAGAATAAGTAATAAATTATAATAAAATAAATAATCTAAAATTAATGAGAATATTTAAAAAATAAAATGTTGAAATATATATACATATATATATATATATATATAATGTATATATATCCATAAAATCCATATAAAGGCGTAAAAAATATGAAAAATTGATATAATATCCTAGGTCAATCGTATAAGCGTACAATGCTAAAAAACTATACATCAAGCCATATAGGCATAAAAAAAAACGTCATAATACATTATCCTAATCATCAAAATTCATTACTCTCTTTTCCCTAATTGTAGAAGCCTCTCCCTTAGATACCTTAATCATAATTGGAGGTGTCAAATTTGGATGACTACAAGTCTTCCTTCGATCAAAACATTCTTGTAACTCCAATTGTTCATATACAAATATCGTCATAAAATTTACATGTAGTAAAACAAAATACTTAAATAATCAACAAGTTAAGTTATTAAAAGGAAACAAAAATTATTCATAGGTGCACTTACTGCAAGATGGCAGTCATAGTCAATTTGGGACTGGTGCTTAATAGGGTCAATGATAGGTCTAGGCTAGTAAATGGGAGTATAAAATAGATCACCAATAGGAGTCAGTGATGTGCTCATGATAATGAAAGGGTTGGATCACTATGCTCATTCAATTCTAGCTCAAGGACTACCTCCTCTTCCACATGGGTTTAACCCTCAACCTTCCACTTCATCCCTTCTTTAAGAGGAACCTATTTTTCAGGAGGCTATCATGAGCAAAAATGGAGATGAAATCATCATGAATGTTCCTTTTGAAGACATCATCAACAATGGAGAGGACACAGGTCATGCATACATGTAGATGTTCCAAAAATATGAAGAGGAAAGTAAGCATGGTGAAATTTCTTCCCCCTTGTTTGATGAACTTCCTTGTCAATTTGATGAGGAGGATGACCATGCCATAGAACTTGAGTTGGAGGAGGATCAGGGGGATGTCTTTGAACAACTAGAGATTCTGGTCTTTGAGTAGAAAAAGGAGAGGCCTATCTATCTTGAGGAAAGCATTGAAGAAGAGAGCCTTGCACGAGAAGGTGATGTTCTGTGGGATGAGCAATTAGTCTGTGATTTCATTTCAGACATCACAATAGTCACCCTTATACAAGAAATCCATGATCAAGCAAAAGATGAGTTTGACAGTGTCTTCAATAAGGTAGAAGGAGAAAATCCAATCCATGATGAATATCAAAGGGCTTATGTTGATGAGCCAACAACCATTGATTTATTGATGAAACACACCAGCATGAAGAACTAGCAGGAGGCAAGCATCCAAGAACAAGATGAATACATATATATTGGAAGCATGTTTGCCCCTGATTCACTCAGATACGAGCGGATCAAGGTGGCAGACAAGATGAGCAAGTCACCAAATCTCCATTCTATCTAGCCACTTGTCTAGCACCATAGGTTTTCTTGTCATGAAGGAGACTTAAGAAGTTTCCCCTTTAATCCAAGAGGGAGGCAAATATACCTGGTTAGCTTAACATAGAAGTTTTCTTTCAGTTTTTCTTTCCCTATTTTCCCTAAGTGCTATTTACACAAGCAGTGTTTTTAAGTCTTGTGTGTGTTTTCTTTTGTGTTTGGAGTAGAAGCTTCATGATTGATTCTTGGATCTTTTTGGCTATTTCTAACCTTTCCAAGCTGCATTCTGACTCTGTGCCCAATGGAATTTGAGGCTACTAGTTTCATAAGCATAGCAGGCATGCTTCCCATGGGAATTGCCAATTTGTTGACCATTTTGGTCCTACGAGCCAAAATCAGTCACCTTTTTCCCCTTACTATTTTGAGCTAGTTCGCACAAGTCTTCTAGAAAAAGATGAACTAGTTTGAAGAATGCAAGGCTTTTTACAAAGCTTCTTCAAAATTTTGGCAAAGGAAATTCATAAGGAAGGAGACCTAAAATGTTTAAGACACTTTTCCTTAAGGTTTAAAAAAGTGGTTCGACGTCAGGGTTCAACGACATGATCTTTCCAAAGAACAGAGAGCTTTGAACTTTGAACCTTGAACTTTGAACTTTGAACCATTGTTGCTTCAATTAGTTGGTTCAATCAAAAGGTTCAATTGAAAGGTTTAATCAGTTGGTTCAATTAGAAGGTTTAATTATCCGGTTCAATCAAAAGGTTCATTCAATTGGTTCAAAGCATTTGGTTTAATAGGTTGGTTCAAGCAGTCATTTCAATGACTCCTTGTAGAACAAAAAGTGTTGAACCATTGAACCGTTAAACCATTAAACTCCAAAAAATGGTTTAGGTTCAACCAGAAGGTTCAACGATAGAGACCCGAACAAAGGAAGGAAAGATAAAGGAATTGACCAAATGGTGACGGGCATGTGAATGTCAACTTTATGGCAACGAAATAGACATTGATCTTCAAATGCTTAAGCACAAGCCTGAAGGAATTCAAAGGCCTCAAGGCCAAAAGGAAGGAGCCAAGGGATGATAAAGGACAAAGCTAGAATGAGCCAAGCAAGATATAGAAAAAACAACTTGAGTGGCAAAAGGGAGGCACTGATAGGAGAGTTATTCTAGTAGTTGAAACAATCTCTGCCAAGTGGTCATCGAAGAGCGTGAATAGTGAAGATGTGCCTATTTTTTCCCCATTTTACATTGATGAGTGGTCTTGTTTGTAGATAAAGAGGTGCAACCCATGCTTTCATAATAATTTTAAATGCCTAAAGTCAAAACTAGAGCCGACACAACATTCTCTCTCAAGCAGCGTCTTCTTCCCAATGCTCTCAATGCACATCGGCCACTTGTAAAAGGGCACCATTACTTCTTCCCTCTAGATATATATATTTGTAACTTCTCATTTGAAAAGAGATCTCTTAGCTTGTATGGCATAGCCCTACAGGAAATTTACCTTGAATCAAAAAGAAGCATTTTTACCTCTATTTTGAGCTTGCACTTTCATATATGTCTATGGCTTTTTCCTGTGTTAAGTCATTTTCCTTTATGCTTTCATAGAATGATTCCAGCATGTCTAGTGTATTGTGAGTTCATCTTTTGTAGGTTAGCTATAATTTTCCATAGCAAAATATAGGCACATGGGAATAGGCTGCCAAAGTGTGTCTTAGAAGGCCTCTGGTAGTTCTTCCTCCCTATATCTCCATGAACCCCTCGCTCACTGATGCAAAAGAATTTCTTGTATCAAATGAACTGTATGTCAGCTTGTTCTTGGTGGAAAGTGTATGTCAAAGCTAAGTAGATCAACCATTTTTGGTGCATCACCATTTAGTTTAGGTTCTATTTTTAGTAAGCCTTCTCTCTTCCACCCCCCATTGTTAGCAATAGAAAATCTAGGACCTCAGAGATGCATTAAAGGGAGCTATCCCTTATCTAGAGATTCTCCCCTTAGTTTTTCTAGACCCATAGCAAGAGGGGAGTCTCCATTATGTCGTGTGGAAGATAGAAGCTCAGCCTTTTGTCAAGGGTGAAAATCCACAGCATTAACACATACATACATGTCACTTGTAGATGGTGAGGAAGTTATGAGTTTGAACCCCAATAGATGGTAGATGGAGTGTTGGTAGAAAAAGTAAATAACAAGGATGTAGAGGTAAATTGAAATCATTGTCATGCATGATGAACATCCAATGATCATAAATTATTTTTGTTGGATAAATTATTAGATCATCCATTATGAGCATAACTAGACAGTATGTTTAACATGGGATATCATGTTGGTAGTTGATCTCCACACCCCCTCTAAATACTTTATCTACTTTTGCTATTAGGGGGCATAAGATTTGAAAATTATGATTTAATATTTAATTTATCATGATTTAAATTACCCCATTAGCCATTCATCAATTAGACTCACTTATTACATCCTTGATTCTGAGCTCATGTTGAATGTACCAACTAGTTACGATCATAATTAAGGATGTAATAAGTGAGGTCAATCATCATATGGATAACAAGCCAATGAAATGGATTGAAAGGTAGGGGGATCAAATTAACTAGCAAGAATGTGTAGTTCAATTATCAATATGACCTTTACGTGTATGTTGGATACTCTGAGGTTAGATATAATATGCAACAAGCACATGGAGGTCAACTGTCATCCTAACTTCTACATTCCTATTAGATACTCTAAAGGTAGATAGAGTATCTATTAGGCATGTGGAGGTAAACTATTAGTGTGACCTCAATGTTATTACTAGATACTCTAAGGTTAGAAAAAAGATATAATAGGCATGTGAATTTCAATTGTTTGTGTGACCTCCACATGCTTGATAGATACTTTGATGGTCCCTCCCCTCCATATATTATATTTGACCATTAGCCTTATGATTATGGGACCCATGTTTTACATCCATCAACATGTTAAGGTAGATGATAATGGTTAAGGCAAATTTTTGTTGAAATATATATATATAATGTTGAATTGTTACTTTCATGCCTTTCTCTAGTTTAAATACTATATCAGTGCTCATTTTCCATTACATTATTCATTTTATACATATGCAGGAGCCTATTAAGCAATAATTCAAATGAAAATGTTTAAGGCAAATGACAATGATTAATTCAAATTTTAGGGGTGAAGGATTATTAAATGTTAGAATTTAATAGCTAGTTATGCTTAGAATAAAATATATAAGAAGTGGAGGCCATAATCAGAGGGATCATAGGCCAATGAATAATAGATGGGGAGGGTACACAGAGTATCCAACATGCACCTATAAAAATGACCTCTATGTGCATATTAGATAATCTGAGGGTATATGGAGTATCCAATAGGCACATAGATTCAATTGTCAATGTGACCTCCATGTGCCTACTGAATACTCTAAGGGTAGACAAAGTATCTAATAAGCACATGGAGCTCAACTATTAGTATGATTTTCCTATGTATGTTGGATACTCCGAGCACCCCTCTCCATATATTACATTAGATCATTATCCCTTTGATAATGGGCCCTACTTCTTACATCCTAAATTAATTGTAGGCCTTTCCCCTATTCAGTTTATCATTTGACATTATCCTATTCCTTACTGACATTTTTATGAGCTCGTGTGCTCATTACCCAATCACATAAGAATGTAATTCATTCATAAGAGCATATTATAGGAGTCATTTACTATACCGGTTGGTTATCTATAATTAATTAGATTATTTGCATTATTGAATATTAAATCTCATTTATCATAATATCTGTTTACCATCTAAGAAGGGCACAACCTTAACATTTATAGATGAGGAAATACTGAAATGTAAACCAATTTTTTAAAAGTAATATAATCACCGTGGACAAAATTATATTTTTTAATATTGTATTGTATTTTATTTAAACTTTAATAATTTATCAGGGGCAACATTGTATATTTTTTCACTAAAATTGATAGACAATCTTAATTTAAATATTATTATTTTTATTTTGACAATTAAATATATTATGTTGCTTATTAATGTTAAGTTTTGGGATCATTTGATGTAACCTATAATTTCATCCATGGTGGTGGTGTAGGTAATAGTGTGATATTTCAGTTTTTTCCCATTTGACCATCATAATTAGTTTTATCCCTATTTTTAACATTCATTTGAATATTGTATAGGATATTTTCTTCTTGCTTGGATACAATGATTCAAAAAGTCTGATATATTGATTATTTACCTCATAATTCTCCAGGTTATTTGTGTAAGAGTAAATAACATTATCAATCACTAGATATGAATGTCCTCACTCCGCACACAACCGCTCAACTAGATTTTCATGCCTTGCTTCTTTAGCCATGGTAGAAGAAATGAATAAGAATATTTTAGCTAGAAATTAAGTATGTTTTATTCTACTAGATATTTTAATTGATTATTCATGATATAAAATGTTCACATAATGGGGTTCCAAATCCTTCAATTTATAATTTGGACATATAATTCAATTCACTTTTATCATACATAAATTGGACATATAAATTGTTTACATAATATAGACAATGCATTACACTTATATGCCTTCCATGAATAGGCAATGCATATATAAAATTAATGTTTGGTTTTCTTCTTTGTACATGAGTATATGCCTTTGTTACTCTTAACATTGTCTTGTTAGTAAACATTGCTCTAGTATTATGTCTATGAAATGGTGTGTATGTTATCTTATTATGGGATTGTGTGATTGTTCATGACCCAAAACATGGTTTTGATCCTTTCAAGAGACCTCACTCATTAACAACTAAATTGTCTCCATTAAATTTACATGGCATAACTGAATAAGGAATGAATAAGTTTTATATATTTAGAGAAATGTCTGATGGAGTAGAAGAGATGCCAACACAAATAATTAAAGACACATTAACTAAAGTAAATGACATTGATTTGGTATTATGAAAACATTATTTAGTTTTAGGCTGTTATATTTAGTTATTTAGGTGATTAAAAATTTTACGCAATGCTAACCATATATAATTTGTGATTTGAACTTGGATAAAGACAACCCTTGGTGTTTTGAAACCAATGTAAAATGTTAATGTCATCAAACTTGGGCCTTAGTCTCCTCTACTTGAAAATGTTAGTATCGTGAATTGATTGTATTCAAATTCTAACCATTTTATTCTTGTGATCGATCATGATTTCAAATTTTAACTAGTTCATCCTTTTAATGGGAATGTGGAACATGATGATCATGCCAAGGAGAACCTTACCTAATTTCCTCCAACAACATCAATGATAAAGGGAAAAAATGTGGAAGGTGGTAATTATTTATTAATTTTTTATATTTAAATGTCCATATTCTTTTGTTTAATTATAAATTATCATTATAACTAGTGCATTACTTTTGTAGCACGATAATGGTATGAATAAAAAATGTACTATTCCTATTCATAGGAAGAATGGAATAATTAAATAGATGAAACTATGCTCTACAACCTCCTTTTGTGCACATGGACAACCTTCTCCCATGAAGAAGGTAATATGGGACAAGGGAATATGTGGGGTTGTGAGTTTATAAAATTGGTATGAAACCTTATATTGATCATCATTTTTTTAATTTTTCCTACAAAGTAACCTATTATTGTCTCTTAAGAAAGAAACAAAATAACCAATTTCATTAGAGGATGAAGATGATCTAGGTTATGGTGTTACCAATGATTCCCATGATGCAAGGGTAAATCTTATTTCATGTGATTAACTTGTATGTATATCTTATTTTATACCTATTTGATATTTATAAATTTTTTATTTCATTGTTGGGTAAACAATGGTAGTGAGGAGGGGTGCACACTTATTTTATTGTAGGTCAAGGACTTTACAAATTTTTAGTTATCAATGGTTTCATTAAAAACATCTCCACATGTACCTGTGCCTATTCATAAGGAGAAGGTAATATGTTGGTATGAAACATGATTGTTGTAGACACCTAAATATGGCCACCAATGACCTCCAACTAGGCTTTTGACCAATTTCCAACCAAAATGCACAATTTAGCCTAAAAAGACTAAAACATGCTAAATGATGTGAAACCAACATATTTAAGTGTTAATTTTGGCTAGGGTATCATTAAATGGGATCATGCAATTTATGGGCCAGCTAACTTTGATTAGATAATGTTGAGTCAAAATGCTAATTTTGCACCTAGGTGCTTTGGATTGTTTTTTCCTATCAAATCTTCTTCACAAAACACATGCCTTTGTTATTTATTGTTGATAAAATCTTAAATGGGATAAAGGATTCAATGAATCTAACATTGCCTTCCAATTCTATTCAAATCAAATGTTGAACCAATAACAAGACATTCTGATCAATTTGAGTAATTTGTGTACAAATTGCTTAAGCATGATTAAGATCTAATTAATCCAAATCAAGGCCTAATTAATAATTTCATGGAAACTTGTTGAATACTTATTTTTAGAAATGAATATTGAATATCTGCATCATCAAGTGACCTCATTTCTTGGGAAGACATCCCTAGGCCATAAATGCCATAAATATTAGGATTCATACCCTCTATGCCTCATTAATGCCTTCCATGATGCCCTCCATGTCTCTTAATTTTCCCTTTTTCTAATGTCATGATGAGGATACTTATAAACTTAATTCAAAAAATTAAATTAATCCTCAACAACACATCTCAATCTCAAGATGGACGGTTCAAGTTGATTATAGACATTTGCAAAAATCTATAAATAGGGAGGCCATGAACATCATTTAGAAGACTTGATAATGAAAAGTTATAATGCACAAATGATTTCAAAATCCATTACAATTAGTGTTACCATGCCAAATTGATTCCAAGCCAAGCCAAGCCACAAGCCAAAGGTGCCAAGGAGAGATGGAGGTAGCCAAGCTTCCATTTCCAAGGACTTTATGAACATAAGCATGTCAAGCCACTACAACAAGCATTTTGGAGCATCTAAAGGAGGTTAAAAAAGGTTTGTTTTGTGTTTTAGTTGTGTGTTTTATTCATGTTTTTTTAACTAAGCTCTCTCTAGTATCTAGGTCTAGAGCTGTTATGCTAGTTAGTGTGTTTCTTTCATTTTTTTTTTCATTTTAGAGCTAACATGATACTAACCATCCTTTCTTAGAGTCATTCCTAAATCAAATAATGGCATGTCCGATGGGACTAAACACATCTCCCACCTGAACAAGATCATTTTTTAGCTTTAAAATATTCATTTAGGCCCTTAAAATTCTTACAAATTGATTTTCTAACTTTATTTTGCCATTTTTGCTTGTCACGAGTTTACACAATAATCAACGTTGGCTAGTAAAATTAAAATAAGTTGCATAACTTAACTAATATTGGTTAGTAAAACCAACATCAGTTAGATACCTACTATCATTCACATTGGTATAACTGATGTCAATTGGATAACTGACATCGATTAGAAAATGTAACCATTGTCGGTTATATAAATTGACGTTGGTCACTATGTTTTTTCTTAAAACATAGACTTAAGAGATCTTTTTCTAAAGTTCATTGTTTCAAACCCAAAAGAGATTCAAGGCTAAAGGACATGCTAACATTTTTGCTACAAGACCAAGCTTGATATTTGCTAAAAACATGTTTTAGATCACCAATTGCATGCTTAAAAATGAATTAGGAACCTTGTTTTGGTGTTTAACAAAAACAAATATGTTTATGGTGAATGTTTTAAAAGTTAAAACTAAGACTAAGGGGTCAAATGAACACCACCTCATTTTCCATTTGGGCTTAAAAATGAACTCACTTGTTCAAAGCTTTTTGTATTTACTTAGTTGTTTAGATTAAATTTTTGTTTGGTAAAATGATGGATGTTGTATGTATGCTCTTCCATTTGTCCCCTTTAGGGAACCCTTGGAATCAAAAGTGCCATTCATATTGCAAAAATCCTAGTCCAAGGCTTAGAATTAAAGTCATCTAAAGCACTCCTCAAAAACTCATCAAAGTTTGGTGACCTTGAAAATGACCCTAAAGTCTTTCTACTTTTATACTTTATTTATTTTATGCAAACTTGGATTGCGAGGGGGAATTCATCATCTCCCCTAATTTCTTTAGGGAATATTTGACCTAGGGTTTCATCTCCCAGTATTGACTTCACTTACTCCTTTAGAGTTACACACAGGATGTATCTACATTTGGACATTACACTACATTGAGCAAACAACAGGATGTAGTGGTTGTAAAAAGGACTAGACCTTTTTACAACTAGCCAATGCTACGATCACCCAATTTTTATACTTTTATTTTGTATTGATTGAAATGAAATTCATTGTCCAATTTATTCCCCTAGAAACATTTGAAATCTTGCTAGTTTAGTCAACCCCACATTGACATACCTTTGCTAGGATTTAGACGATTATACTTAGTGTATTTTGGTCATTTTTGCTTGGTATATTTTGAGACTAAAACTTATTTGTTTGTTCATAAGCCATGTCAAAACAATGTATTTAAGTTGAAAAGGTTAGTGTTATGCTACCCAAATCATCTCAAACCATTTGTGTCTTTGAGTCTTTTTAAAACATAGCATTGATCACATTATTTAAGCATGCTTATGCCGTTAGGCTGCTCAAATTGTTTCAAGACTAGTTTACCATTGTATCAAAAACCATTTGTTTTAAATTATGTCATGCATACCATTTGGACCATTATCTTGTGCCCTCATGCTATCTAATCTTGTCTAATTTGTTTAGTCAAATCATAGTTTTCAATGTTGAGTTTTCAATTAGCCTTGTTAAGTTTGGATCCAAACATTGATTGATTTTTATTTAAGACTCAATTCATGGAGTTGATACACAAATATTTTTCTTTTGGGTTGCATAACTTTGGTTAATCGATTACCCAAATTTGAAACTATTGATGGTTTGTTTGTTTAAAGCCTACCCTCATTATTGTTTGTGCCTTTATTTGGGAGAACACAACCTTTCTCAAAGAGCCTTTTATCTTATGTATTATGATAATTGATCATATTTATGTTTGATTATGTGTGTCAGGTCTATGTCAAAGTTGTTTCCAAACTTATTTGATTAAATCAAATCACATCAGATTTTGTTTCAAGTCTAGCTTTTGACATAATTTGGATAAAGGTCTTCGTATATGCCTATTTGTTTGAGCCTAGATTTTGACTCCACATCTGGACAAAAGACCTAGTCAGTCAACTTTTCCCTTTCCTAGTTTAGACCTTGTTTAGAACACTTTGACCTAGACCTTTGACATGCCAATTTTTATTGAAATGCTTAACCTTTTGTGTGCATGAAATTTGACATTAGACATTTGATGATAGGCTATTTTATGCCAAGTCTTAGCACAAATCATTTTGGAGATACAACTCCACTTTCAAACCACATTGGAGATATAGCCCCACCCCTTCGACCAAGTTGGACCAAGTTTGAACCATTTGTCACTTAGATCATTTTGCAGAGTTTGTAGAACTCTAAGCCTTTTTGTTTTTAGAGATTTCATCATTTATGCAGATATGTCTCACTACACTTATGGTGGAGTCACTTACAATATGAATTATGATAGAATGGCCATACAAAATAACTTTTATGGCTTTAGTCAAGACCCCAATAATGCTAATATGGTTTGTGAGACAAATTTATATCTACCTCATATTAATCATTTATGGGAACAAAGTCATGAAACAAATTATGATCTCACTTGAGACCTTGATTGGTATGAAGAGGCTCATGAGGAGGACTTTGAATACCCAACTACAGATAATGTTATTTGGGATATGAATCTATACCCTCTTTACAATAATTAGTACATGAAACATAGTCAAGAACTAGCTTATGAAGCAACTCATAATTGGGATGATAAGGTTTATGAGGAAGACTTGGATGCTTTGGCTTATCTGAGTAATCAATCTTAGCCATATCGTACCATTTCTATTCCAAGACCACAATGTTACACCATTCCCATACCAAGACCTTATCCTTTGGTTTGTGCAAGCAACCAAGCTCCACAATGCCCAACCAATTCTATACCAAGACCTTGTCCTTTGGTTTGCGCAAGAAATCAAGCTCTAAAACACCCTTTCATCATTCTAGGACCTATTCCTTTGGCTTGTGAAAGCAATCAAGCCCTATAATGCCTTATCATTACCATCTCAAGACTTTATTCTTTGGCTCATGTGAACAATCATGTTCCCCAAGGCCTTATCATTATCCAACCATAAGTCATTCCTTGTCCGGTACCAATCCCATCTAAACTTCAACCCATCCAATCATTCAAAGACCAGGCTATGTTAAAAACTCATATTTTCCAACTCATTGAAAACCAAAGCCTAGAAAACCAAACAATCTAATTTTTTTTATTGAAATAACCACTTATGATAAGTCAACCTATGATGAATCACCTATTCATCTTGTACTAGTTGTCAAGGAATCTCACACTTATGAGCCAGTCTTTGTCAAGTCATTTCTTAATGATTATAAATGCCTTTGTGAAAATAATTACCTCAACCATATGCCTATTTTTCAAGAGCCTCCTATTGACAAACTAGTCTCTAAGGACTTATCTCTTGACAATTTTTCCATTGTAGAGGAGACTCACTTTGACATACTAGTCTTTGTGGAGCCCATTATGCCATCACATTTTCTTATATATCTAATACTAAACATTCAACAAGACATCATTATAATAGAGTATCCATTAGATGAAGAATCAAAATTAGAGTTAGGTTCTATTCTTGAACTAACATCAGGTTTAGCATCAGAATTAAAATCAACATTAGTATCAACATTGGATTTAGAGTCCCTTGAGTTAGAATGAGATTCAGAAGAAGAATATGTTTGTGGCTATTACAACATTGGTTATGTATACTTTGCAGATCAATTTGAATACATTTATGATCCTTCTACAGTTTTTGAGGATGAGTACTTCAGCTTTGACACAAGTTTTCCTAGTATCTTCTATGAGGATTGTGCAACCTCTACCCATTCCATTATCATTCCATAAGCCATTACCATCAACCAAAATAGCCATATTATTGACATTCCATCTCCCACAAGTGTTCATTAGGACCAACAAAATCATACTTTGTTAAACTACATCCATGGTTACATAGAAGTTGAAGAAGAGCAAGGAGGCCAAGAGCACATTCATATAACAGAAGAACACTCTCCTAGTGAAACCTTTTGGAGGTGCTAGGGGACAATCAAAGTCACAACTCAACATATTCTAGTGAAATTTTTTTGGAAGCACTAGAAGAAAATCAAAGTCAAAATCCAATTTTCATTAGTGAAACCTTCTTGAAGGTGATATAGGATAATCAAGACAAATTTATTTGTGAAAACCTCATTTAGGAACCAATAGTTGAGCACAAAAGGTCTTCACTGCTTGATGAAGACAAAATCAAAGATCAAATCAAAATAGCTTCCAATCTACAGCGTAATCAAATGGTAGCTAATCTCAAGATCAAACAACAACAAAATCTGGTGGTCTTATCAAGAGAATAAGTCTTTACCCCCCCACAACCAAAGTTATGTTGAATCCAGAATCATCAACATTACATGTGATTGAATATCCCGATCTTCATTTGTTTCCCAATTGTTCCAAATTCAATTATCATTTACCATTCCATTTCACAAACAAACCTACCATCCATTATATGTCCTTGTTTACCATCCATGACCACAATTTCCTTTACAGAGGCTATAAAGATACCTTGTCTCGACACTTGAAGGAATCAGAATCAAAGACCAAGGAATAACATAAAAATATTCTTGACATCTAAATCTACAACCAGTTCTTGATAGAGCAACTATTCAGATGAGGTGTGGAATAATAGTTAACATGATCAAGTATTATGTCTATGTCATTTATTGATGTTATCTCTTGGCAAATAACATGCCTTTTAAGTTTCAATTCTTGTTCATCAGTTGAGTTGGTGTTAGCTAATTATTAAAGCAATTATACTAATTTATTAGGATCTAAGAATGCCAAGATATCATGCGTAATATTATCTTGAAAGATGAATCTTATACTTTTGCACAGTCTTTAATTCATTTTTAGTAAATAGTTCAAGGACCATCCAACTTCATATAAGAGTAGGGTTGCCCCAAAATTACATCTGTGGAAAAACCATTGCATTCTCAGCCCATACCCTGAATCCAAGAACAATATGTGTTTGCAGCATTTCAATACCTATCTAAAACTGTTATAAAAAAGGTATTTCTTTACAGGAATAATGGACCATTCAACTACATTTAAGTCCATACTATAACTTCTCTAGCATGCTAAAAAAGCTACTTAAATGATTTACCTTGTTTCCTTCTGACCCCAGGGGTTTAGGCCAATATAATTAGACAATGACCAATTACAAAAGACCAGATACTCATCATTAGTGTGTAATTGAAAGGAGATGCAAGCAAGTTTGTTTTTCATAAAATTCCATGCTGGCACTATTGTTTAGCATGGTGAAATAGAAAAATGGGATTGTGACTTGAACTTATGAACCTTCAAGAGCCTTGTAAACCAACATTAACTAAAGCAACTTATTTCAGACCGAACAACTTTCATTGGATTCTAAAAGTTGGTATAAGGACTGCCCTACTTAAAGACACGGTCAGATCTTTAGTGATGGTTGGATAAAATGATTACTCTCACTTACATCCCCAGTATTGTGTTGAATAAACATATACTACTTCGTTAGTATGCCTAAGTTAAAAACTGAATAGTGTTAGGTAATTTATAATTAAAGCATGTATTCTCATTATCATACAAACTTTGCAATGCAATAGTTGTTACTGTTACCAAAGAAAAACAAGGGCGTAGAAAGACCACATCAAAAATCAAAACTAGATTTCTTTTCTTCAGCAAAATTCCATACACAACAGCTAAACCCCAGATGAATAACTACTCTGCAAATATAAGAAAAAATGACAACGAACCACAAGTAGTATAGTACTCTCATAAAGCTAGTGAAAAAAAAATCAAACCACTAAATCTAAAGATAAAACTAAAAACATACCAGAACAGAGATTGCTTTATTAATGCCAAAACAAAGGGTGCTGTGAAAAATCCATGAGGTATGAAAGATCTATGAAAAATAAAAAAAAGATGAAGATCAACATTTATGGTAGGGTAGATGGGAAAAGGCAATTGAAGTTATGCAATTTTTTTTGTTTTAATTTAGGTTTTAAATAAAAAGTTTAATCTATCGTGCTATAGTTTAATTGGTGCAGATGATGGTAAAGTGCGTTGTTATACCATCCACTCAAATATTAGGAGATAACAAAAATAGATGAAACAAATTTTGAGTCTCGAGTGAATTTAGAAAAATGGATACTCCTCAATCCTTAACATTAAGATGAAGAAGATTGAAGGATCTAGAACAACCTTGAAAAATTAAAAAAATGAAAATTGTAATGAATACAAAGTCATTAACTATAAAGATAGAGACAATAAATAATTACCACCAGTTGAAAATAGAGGCAGGAGCAATACAGAATTAACACCAAATCAAAAAGGGAAACATAAAAATATTACAACTGTAATGATTTGAATTTTGTTGCATTTCTAATATAATCGCTTTACACTTTACCAGAAAAAAATTCTCTAAGTGGGGCCAATTCGTTTGAATATTTTCAGGATTTTGCACTCTTCCCCATTCTTTATTGTTATCATACATGCCTTTTTTGTCGTCCATATATTCGGAATCCAATAGGAATTGGTAATATAGTGTGGGGCACGGTTTATTTCTTTTAGGTCACTTACCACAATGGTAACCATCCATTGTCCTATGTAGTCCACACTGCAAGGTATTTTTTCATCAGGCCGAAGAGTGACTATAAATCCTGTTTTGGTAGGGACTTTAACCATAGTGCATATGATGATTGCGCTCAATGTCTCTGTTATTTTTAATAACCCATGTGGAAGAGGAGGCAATCCTTCAAATTCAAAATTAGCTCATAAATATTTAAGCCAAATAACTAAATCATTGAAATATAATATAAAAATTACAAATTAAATTGTCAACTATACCATGTCATGCCTGCTAATCATTTCAACAAAACCAAATGATATTGTAGGTGGAGTCTATGTAGATAATTGTTTCATGCATTATCTATTTGCACAAGTATAGAGGATAATAAAAAACACACATCTATATTTACAATTAAAAACATTACAATAAATCTCATGTTCCTCAATGAGTTTCTATGTAGATGAAATCCCAACATCAACACCTATAGTTGATCCCCCCTAAATAGATGGTAGAGTGTCTAGTTTGGTCATCAACTGAACACATAAAATATCATTGTAGTCACTTCAACATATATATACAACAACATACATGTATAATGAACCATAACATTAGTTAATTCTTAAAAATCACCTTAGTATATGTATATATAGGCATATTAAGAACAACACACATGCTCATGTGGCATCTAAACCCCTATTGCAACATAAAAAAATCAAATGTAGAAATATTTGAAATTAAAGCAACATTAATTAAAGCTACATTAATTATTACCTTTTAAATTGTATAAATATTTGAAATTTAAAAAGTTTTATAATCTTTTGCAACAAGTAAAATAATATTAAAATTACTTGGGAAGTTGTAGCCAAAGTGTCCAAATCAAATGTAGATGGTAGAAACATAGTGAGGTCAATATCATTTAGGCCTATGAAAATACCACCATGAGTGGGTCAGATGATATCCTCTTCTTCTTCAGGTAAAATTCATATAACACCACATGATTTTCAATAGTGAGCTCACTAGGTATCAATGCTAGATGAACCCTCACCATATCCACCCTCACTAGTAGGAGTATGAGAAGCCTGGACTATATGCTAAACAAGGGTATCAGTAAGCACCTTAAGTGAAATCAAAGTATTAATCTCTACAATCTCCTTGACTATAAAGGGTAGGGTCTTAGGAGGATGTGGTTTATTGATATGTACTCTCATAGGTTGATTAGGTGCATGACATGTACCTAGCCTATCTTGCATAGAGCCCTTTCCTCTACCAAATAACTCTAATAAATGAAAATAGTTTAGAAATTCATTTAGCACAACCTCATAATATAATTTTCTCAAAAAATACATTGGGACATCATTATTGTTGTAAGATAGGTGATCAAAGACCATCTACCATCGATTTTAAAAATTATATTTGATCAAATTTTGAGTGCACCAGTGGATTGGAATCCATTTGACCATCACATCTAGTAGCGTACTAGTTTTACCATCAATGAATAGGGTAAAAATTTGGGATTTGGTTATATTTTTATCTTTCACAGTGGTTGTAGACAATTTTTTGGAATAGTATGTCCTACATCTATTTTTATACTTAGCCCTCCTATCAATTTTACCTATTAATGAATCAATTTCACCTAATAATGTATGTATTGTGTTTTCCAGATATGCTAAGTGGGGGTTGTTTGCATAGGGATCCTTCATTATCTTAATCAAATTCTCAAGTTTGATCTTATTTTCAATGATATGGGTTGCTAATTCCTCTTGACTACATTGGGGGGATTGAGGAACTACATGAGGATTAGGAGGGTTTTACTGGCGAGGAGGGACAGGAAGGTTTTATGGGTGAGGAGGAATATGAAGGTTTTTTGGGTTAGAAGGGTTAGGCTTTTGTTTAGTGCCACTTACTTCTGTATGTGTTGGGAAAAAAAACAATTTAAATAAGAATACAATAAAATTAACTATTTTTTTTCTAAATTCACTAAAATGTGTTTGCATACCTCTCTTTCAGGGTGCCATTATCGAATTTAGGTTGTTCGAGTGTTTTTTGCTTGCCTTGGTCTCACTTAACCATGTATTTCCTCTTGTTATCTTTTGCTTGTGGTTTGCATCAGTGCCAAATGAATAACATTGATGATTTTTGTTTTGTTTTAAAATAATGATTTTGCATATGTAGTTAGGTTATTTTAAAAGTGTGTACATGATTAAACCACGTACATGATTTCAACATTAAACTACGTATGTGGTTCTGGCTTGGTAATACCGAGCCTATGTCATAGAAAAACATACATGGATTTTAAAAATCGCATGTGTGATTCTTATAAATGACATATGTGAAATTAATTTCTTAAATTTATATCCACTTTTTAGCCCCCCATCCCTGGGCACTTACCCCATAGCATAAGTTTACCTGATAGTAAACACTTAATTTTTAGTACAATTCATGAAATTATTATGTCTTTATCATACCTTGGTAAATTTTATTATTTAGGTTACTTTAGGTACACTTTACATTTGCATTGGATGCTTCATATTCTTTCATCATCGACATTTTTCTATGAACACATTCAATTTTATCATTTTTTACCTTGGCTTCCACCCATTCATCATTCAGTTCAACTTGATCTCAATTTCATTGTCTTTTTATGAGTTAAAATTTTTATAGTCATCCCAAAAGTGGTATGACCACTTCCGTGTAGTACTAAAGTGGCTATGTGCCATGTAGGTCCATTGTGCCACCATGTGTTGATTTATCATGCTTTGATTATTCAATTTCACTCTTTTTTATGGTTAGCCTATGTGTGAATGTGTTATAATTTTAAGTTAATAGATTTTATATATGCACATGTACGCTAAGCCATTTATCATCTCTAAATCTCATATCCATTAATTTATTGAATTGCACATTTAATCTATCTATTACACACTCAACAAATAGCTTGTACATTAATTATATTCTACCTTCATCATCTATTGAAGTATTTTGGTTGCATACTTATACCAAAAAAGGCTAAATAAGGCATATATAGTATTCATTTATTATCTTAGGGAAAGAATGAAAAGTATTCTCTCACTTGGGTTGGGACACTCACATGCATAAAAATACATAATCCCTAATTCATAACATGCAGGATATGTAGTTAAAACCCTCAAGGGGGCCTGTACTACTATCCTTAGACATTTTGTTTAGTCTTGCTATATTATGAAGAATGAGGGTTACATCAAAACAATAAAAAATGAGATATGTGAGTGCCATAAATTCAATCAAAGAAAGGTTTATATATGTCTATTGTTGATAATGTGTTCTTGAAATTTTCAAACTATGATGATTAATAGATCCATTTTAGTAGCAAGTTTTCCATTTTCCCCCAAATTATCACTTTTAGTGCAGTTTGGAACTAATCAATACTTTTTATGGAAGTTTGACATTGGTAATTATTAGAAAATAGAGTATGCTTTCTAAGATATCTTTAGAAATATTTTAGTATGTTTTAAAATATCACCAGTCATTTTAAAAACTGAGGTAAGTTAGAATTAGGTACACATATCTATTTACTCATTTATTTGTCATTTCAAGTTACCTAGTTCAATTTATCCATTTCCCCATTCATATTATAGCATTAGGCAAGTCTCATTTACTATATTTATTACACTACTTTAAATTTTATTTTTGTCATTATTTTAAAATATGTGTATACTATTTTAAATAATTATGTGCCCTTGTAAAATATTTTGGGGAATCCCTAATTTTCATCACACAACCTTAGGGTTTCTTTAGAAACCTAATATTAGTACGTGACCCTTTTCCATATTGTCTTTATCATGCTTTATCAAATTTGGTACACTTGTGTACATTTGGATATTTTTAGTCACTTTCACCCTACATAAGAGTTGCGTTGGCCTTGATTCATCAGATTTCCTTAGTTACACCTTAGGATTATTAATTTTTGACATGAAAATCCCTTTTATTAGAGTTTATTTTGAAATGGGGTAAAGCTTTGATTATTATGGGGTGAAATAATGAAATTTTAATAGTGTATAAAAATTATTTAGATGGTCATTTCATGGGCTTAGGGAAATGTAGTTAGATCGGTGTTAAACTCAAGTTTGACCATGAAATGCTATTTGAATTTTCATCACGCTTGAAGTGAATGACTAGTGTTGAATTTTAGCTTATATGATTTTATCAAGGTACCCTTGTGACAAGAAAAATAAAACCATCAATTAAACCTAATGCAACAAAGGCTTGCATACAACCTGATAGAGTTACACAAGAGGAAACCATTTGATTTGTTTATAATGATACCCTCATTAATTATCAATCCAGAGGTGCATATTTTGTAAGATGTCATCACTTTATGTCTGACACTAGTCAAGTACAAGAGCTGGGGTCCTAAGAATTATTTATAGGAAACACACTTGAAATAAATATAAATATTAGCAAATAAATGGTTATGAAATATACATTGTAGTAAAGGAATTACTAGAATTGATTTTTTAATTCATAGTTGGAAGATTCCTTTACTAAATAGAGAAAAAATTCATATAACTAAAAGATAAACACATAAAAATAAGTTTCTTATAAAAAAATTAGCTTATAAAATTATGGATGCAAATGAAATAATTTGAATAGAAATGATCACACAAGGAAGATAATGCAAATTAATTAATAGATGGGATTTTCACTAAAATTCCTTATGAGTGGCCCATCCTCAGTTGGTATTTCATTCAAATCCCTTCCTTTTCTACTATTTTCTTACTTCAAATCACCTTGATTACATTAAGTTATCTTGTATCAATGTAAATATTACTACAATTAAGTTACAGATAAATTATAGTAGAATATATATGTTACTCACTTTGATTCTAACATTATATCTATTTGACCTTTTTTAGAAATAAGGGTTGGGAGAATAGCCTAATCAGCTTAGGATAATATTATTCTTAAAAATAAGGCTAATCAAATAATTCATATTCACAATATATTCTTATACAATGCTGAATTATGGAAATATGTTAAATATAGAAAGTACAATACCAAACAATACTTTGATTATTTAATCATGAATAAGAAATATACTTAGCTTATTTAGTGATGTACAAGTAGATCTAAGAAGTTAAGTTTTAAAAATAGTTAGGATGATGCTTAGTTTTTATTTGTTAGATTTTAGAATTTAGCTTTTTATGAGCTAGACACTATCATCAAAATAGGGAAACTAGTGTTAATTATTTTGTCCATAGTGAAGTACATGACCTTTTATATAAATTAGACTTATGCTTATTAAGGTTCACCATTTAATTATATATTTTATATTTAGATCATGCACATAGGTTCTAAATATCAGTGTGTATCTCAAAACCTTATGTCCTTCAATTAGGACATGACACCTTGAAAAATAAGGGTTAATGGGCTCAAGTGAAATTGATTTAAGCCCAAATAACCCTTTATTAGTGAGAATTTCCTACATATCCATATACTCTAAATAGGGTCTTATACTAATGTAGTTCTCCCCCTTTTGTGGGCTTGTGATATGCTAGTGCATGTACTGATCTAGTTTGTAACTTGGAAAATATTTCTCATGGGCTACTCTTTTGAGTTTTAAACCTATAAGAATAATACTCCAATGACTAATATGTAAGTATGTAATAATAAGGAAGTTTTTCAAGATTGAGAGGTGATTTTAGATAGATGTGTGCTTGGAAAGTACTTGATATTGCTTTATGATAATGAATGGTCTTTGAATTATATTTATATAATGCCTTTTGAAATTTTATCACATAAGTGTCAACGTAACACTATAGGATGACCCATACATATTAAAATATTTGTATATTTGAGTGTTTATAAGGTATGGATACTAGCATTAGAACTAGGACATTAGCATCAATAATAGTATCCTAATCTGGAAGGTTGCATTTAGGAAAATAAGAAATTGTTGAGGATTTTTAACTAATAGTGAAGGGTATATATTATTTTTAAATCATATTATGGGATACAAGTGATTTGGGTAATCAAAATATCATGGTAAAACTATAATATAAGCAATTGGGCATATTGAGATGGTGAACATAAGACTTACATTAGTGGAAAGGTCATAAATTGAAGGGTTAAGTTGTGAATGATATTTTAGAAGTGTACAAGATTAGTTTATGATATAAAATATATATTTAGAATATAAATTCCCACATTTAATCTAGTAATTCATATATATGAAATTAATAAGCTAAAGGAAAATAAATGCATACCTTGGTGTGTACAACACACCTTTATTTGACTTGAGCCCTACTTGAGTTTGATATTTATGTATCACCTATAACCAAGAGAATATTATATTTGAATTAACAAATATAATATGAAATTCAAAATAAATAAAATTATTCAAAGAAAAGAGATCAAGAAGTACAACTATGTGTTGATGCAACCATATTCCCCCTCAATATTTTTTGTTAGTAATGATGCTTCCTAGATGAAGCATTAGAGAGAGAAATGGTTTAAAAATTAAACCTTAGAGATGTGAAGATAAGAATTAGAGGGTGATAATTCCCTCAATATAGTACAAAGGTGATTGTGCCAAGTTCATCAAGTGCACTGAATCTCATTCGTACATCTCAAGTGAATACATAATCTACCCAAGTCAAATGGTATAACCATATCAACATACAAAAGGGGAGTAGTTCTAAGTCAATCGAGGGCATTAAATCTTGATTTTAATACTCAAAAGAGTCAACTTATACAATAGATAAAATCTCAAACAATGTTTCTTGGTAAGGTTGGTGTGTAAATGTGTATGTAATATGTATATGTATATGTGATTTTGGTACATTTGTATGGAATATACATATGAAATGTGTATGAAGCTAAAGTATATATCAAAATGTAACTTATTATATGTAATCAGTGTATAATATCTATCACCAATTTTAAAAACTTTATCCCCAATCTATGAAAATATATTCCAAATGCATTATTTTTGACCCAAGTGTATATGTGAATCATGTAAACTATATCAAATTCTTCCAATTCTTCCAACTTTTTATATGTGGACTCATGTCTCTATGACATTCCCCCACTAACATTCCCCATTTTGAGGTGAGAGGAATGGAACATGATAATCATCTAATATCAAAAGGATAAGATAACCATGTTATATATGTATCAATGATGTAGTAAAGAAACATATAGTGGTATCATGCCTAAGTAGATTTATCAATGCATATCACAATATCCAAACATAAAAAGATATAATATGCATATTATGGATTATGGAAACATATATAAGTAACATGCACAATATCATCTAAAATAAATAACACACATAAGATCACTCAATGTCAAGTAAAATGGGTCTAAGGAAACCAAAAACAAGGAGAATGTTTAAATTATGCACACTCAAAGGGGAAGACATGTTTAAATGTCCACACACCAAAGAAACAATCAAAACTTAGGTCACTAGGGCCAAAAAACAAGGAACATGTTCAAATGTTCCACAATGAAGATAAGGTAAAAACTTAGAAGTACACTCAAGTAAGCCATATGAAAAGATGAATAAGGGAAATATATAAGTAACTAACATAAACATATCATACTAGTCCCTAAGTACATGTGTTAACAAAACTTCCTATAAAATAACATATAAAATAAACTAGATAAGATGTAAACATGAGTGTAGGCATGTGTAAGAATTAATATATAATCTCAACATGATAATGTAAAGTGATCATAAAATAGTAGAACCTATATCAATCATGATCAATAGAAGTATATGTTCCCATTGTAGTGTGTCACATGGCTAGAATAAAGGTCCAACATCTGTATATGTATGTATCATGGATCTAATGTATGCATGTATCAAACTAAAGTTCCCATGAAACATATGTGTGTATAAAAATACCATGATATCCTATCTATTAACATCAAGTAAAAATCATATACAAAAAACTAGTAAACATGTAAATGCTAAATATTTTTGTATTTTTGATTTATTTGAATGTTTTTTTATTTTTAATTTATTTGAATGTTTATATTTTTTCTTGATTTCTTTATTTTTTTAATGTTTAAGTGTGAAAGGTCTAGTTGATGATACCATATAAGGGATGTTCATAAGGTGCTCTAGACTAAGAATATGGTAGAATAAATTAGTCGTGATACCAAGGATCATACAAATGTGCCAAATTTAGCACTGTAGAATATGTGATACTATATGTATGCCTCATAGGACTATGTGGTCCTAAAGTAGAAGTAGAATTTGAAATGGTTCATGAAACCCATTGTTTAGTGATCTATGACTTATTTAGTGTAATTTGGGATATTTGTGCCCTCTTTGAAACATGATGATATGTTTTCAACAACTGGATAGGACTTGAGGCTATAGATGGGGACTTCGTGGAGTCCACAATGTGTCTTTGATGTATTTAACTCTCAAGTATCAATATCATAGGAAAAGGGATTACCATTCTATTACCATTTCACTCATGATCAACCTTAATATGTTGTATGATTAAATACCTTGGAATAAAGGTCTCTTATTGTAGTGGATGCTTATATTGAAATCCTAAAATTGTGATTACCCTATTGGCATGAATATACTTGAGACATTTATGCATTGTGGAGGATGCTATGTGGAGATTATGAATCCAAGTTCATTCCAATGACATATTAAAGATTCACCTATCTAGTATAACTAAAAATATTATGGTCACATGTGCTAGACCAACTTATAAAGGTAAATAAATCTCACTAAAAACCTCTTGTGCTTTCCCATCGAATATCTTAACTTTATTGATTGAAGGGTATAAATCATCATGTGTATATCCCAAATGTGTGTTTCATGTCATTTTACATAAAATATAATTAGAACCATTATCAAACATAACACTACATATAGGTTTATGATAAATGTATGCTCTAATAAATAAGGAATGAATATCTAAGTCATTATCCATGATTTCACTGTTATTAAATGTAATATAAGGCCTCTAAATCATATGAGGTATTTAGGTTGTAATTTTGACAATAATCCCATATAATGAGTTACCATAATGTGGTGGATTAGGATGTGCATTATATTCCATTTTCATTTCTATTGATTCCTTAAAATGATCTTATAATGTATTTTTGAATATATTCTAGTTTTGGTGGTCACTATGTTGTGACCTTAAATCCTTAAGAGAATCATCAAATGTAAGTTCATTTGCTATCAATGAGGTCTTATATCTTGTGATTTAATTTGAAACATATATTCATGGAATGCCCAACAAAATGGTGATAGTCATAATAAATATTTGCATCAAATCCTTTTAGTAGAGGTTGACTCATATCAACCTTAACGGGAAGAGGGAGAGATATGAGATAACACTCCACTAGCTTCTTAAGGAGCAAAGATGGAGACTTAGGTAAATGTGTAAATTTTATATTAGGTACATTGGATAAAATGAATTTATTAGGTTATTATGAAATTATATTCACTATTTTTATTTCTTCCTTTTTACCCTCTGTGGGTTTTACCTTATAGTTTGGTTTGATATGAAACCCGGTATTGGATGCAATTAGTGTGTTGGCTACATATTTAAGATTTTTCAATGCAATGAGTTTAATTTATCCAACTCAAATAATATGGCATAAATTTTAAGATAATCAAATCATGTATGGGGAAAACCAAATTTGTTTTCAAGATAACTTGAAGCTCTTTACCTACCATTGGATTTGTCATTTTGTTCAACATTGTCTTATACCTCAACATATTCATTGTTAGGCTCATTGTTTCCTTACCTGATCTTTGCAATTTATGTCTATTAATATTTATATAAAAGTGTGTTATAAAATATTCTAATGGAGGTTTGAATGTTATTACTATTTTTTTGGTATATCATAAAACCATCTCAAAGCATATTTCTTTATACTTCTTGGAAATAATTTGGTCAAAAATTTATTATTGGAAACACAATCAAGACATGATACATAAAAAGATCAGAGATGTTTAGGATAACTATTTCCATTCCTAAATTGTGAACTTTGTTTCTATAAAACTGATTGGCAAAGTGTGAAAATATATTCTAGGTACAATAGGATTATGCAATACATATTGTGAATCACTAGCATGAGTATACTTTGAAGCATTTTGCTTAATATTAGTATCCATAGATTCAAAAATATTGAATAACTTTTAGAAAATTTTTAAAAATATATCCATTAGGATTAATATTTTCTATTTGGGAAGTCACCAAAGGGGATGCAAACACCACTTGTGTTGATGTAAGAATTAAAATTGGTAATTGAGCTGAAGTATTGATTGTTCCCATGGATGATGTATAAATATGTTTTTTGTCTTCAGGTTATAATGGATTAAATACGTATCTTGTACCCCCACTATATGTATAAATCAATGGTGTGATCAAAGGAAAAGATATTGGGATTGAATCTGTAATAGTGTCATTTAAATATTCATCATTACTAGATGTGGATGCATTATCCTTAGCATGTTTAATAATTTTATATCATGTGACATATAAAAATGCATTAATTAATTCTTGATTTGTATTGAGATGATGAATTAATAATTACTTATTTTTAGTTTCAAAACAATTTTTTCTATTAACATTTTCCATTTATTATAAATAAAAAAAAGTGCTATCTATGGTAATGGAAGAATTCAAATCTCAAAAATAATCACAACATTCTAGAAATTCTAGAAGGTTCAAAACTTGAGGGTAAGCTATGGCTGCATAAGAAGACTTAGGTTTGACCCTTTTTGGAAATAAGGGTTGGGATAAAATCCTATTCAACCAAGGAGAAGAGTATTCTTAAAACACAAGCCAATCAAATAATTCAGATTCACAATATATTATGATATATTGATACAATATAGAAATATTCTAAATATAGAAAATATAATGAAAAATAGTAATTTAAGTTCTTAATCATGAATAATTAATAATACTTAGATTATTTAATAATGAATAAGAATATCTGATAATTAAAGGTGAAAAAATAGTCAGGATGATGCTTAGTTGTGGTTCATTAGATTCTAGAATTTATCTCTATGTCAACCTGGACACTACCATCAAAATATGGAAAATAACATCTATGATTCTATCTTGAAACTAATGCTTCTATTTATGGTTAAGTATAGGTAATTTTATTTAAATTTCACTTGTACGATTAGGGTTCCCTCTCACCTTATAAAATGTTTATTCAAATTGAATATCTATTCAAATTATGCGCATAGGTTCTAAATATTAGTATGTAGCTCAAAACCCTATGTCATCCTATTAGGGTATATAAAATTGTAAACTATGGGTTATTATACTTGATTGAAATTGAGACTAACTCAAATACCCTTATGTCAGTGAACATTGCCTACATAGTCATATAATCTAAAGAGGGCATCAAACTATTGTAGTTCTCCCCTTTATGTGGGATTGCATATGAAAAATTATGAAATATGATATATAAAAGTACATTTAGTGATCTATATTTTAACTTGGAAAAATAATTCTCATGGGATACTCCTTAGATGATTTAGATTTTTAATAATACTACTCCTATGACTGATATGGAAATATTGAAGAATATAGTTGTTCTTCAAGTTTGAGAGGAGATTTTAGATAGATGTGTGCTTGGAAAGACTTATTATTTATTAATGATAATTAATGGTATTTTATTTTTATATATACAACACATTTTGAAATGTTCTCATGAAAGGGTTAAAATAACACTATAGGTTGACCCATAAAAATGAAAAGATTTATAATTTGAGTGTTTGTGAGGTACAAACACTATCATTAGAACTGGGACACTAGTGTCCTAATATCAATGGTAGTATTTGGGATAGTAGTAAAATTATAAATATTTATAACTAAAAATGAATATTATATATTAGGTGTTAAGCATATTGTGGGTTGCAAGTGATCTGGGTAATCAAAATATCAAGGTCAAACTAAAAGATAAGTATTTAAGCACAATGAGATGGTGAATGTGAGCCTTGTGACAAAGGAAAGGTCCTAAAATTAAAGGGTTGAGCCATGAATGATATTTTAAAAGTGTATAAGATAGTATATCATATAAAATCTAGATTTAGCATCTACACTATCCTCCCCTTACCACCTATAACTCCTTTCTTTATATAGGAGAGGCAGGTGTTTTATTTGGATATGCTAAAATCTAGAGATTAAAACCATAAACATATGGTTTTACTCCAAATTAAATAGGTAAAAACAATACAAAAACTATGCCAAAATAATATAAATAAATTATAATATATTATAGAAAATAGGACATTACAACCATGTGTAAAAAATAGAAATTCATAGTCTGATGAGAATGAATGTGGTTACAAGTGGTTGTCACATCATCCAACCTATAAAAACTACTTTACACACTTTTATAGGTTATTTAGAAGATATTGGATGAATAAAAATGGTCTTAACAATTTTCAACAAAAAAATGGTCAACTACAATAGTTTCTGTGGGTGACCTACAATAGTTGTTGCAAGTGTCTTGTAATAGTTTCTAAGGGTGACTTCTAGGGGCTATAACATTCACATACAATATCAAAATGAGGTGCATTTTTTTTTGAAATTATATAATTTTTCAAGAGGAATCTAAATATGTAATAAAAATTAAGTTTAGTATTTTCATTGATATCGTTTTTGTATTGTTCCCAATCTAGTTTATTTTAACCTTGAAATGCACATAACAACTTTTTGGATTGTATTGATGGTTGAAATACCCAATAAATATTCCTTGGAATTATGTATAAATATGAAAATAAAATTTTTATCCTTCATATATGTAGGTTTATTATACATTATGCATGATTCATTTACAATTAGTAATACCATAAACACATAAGCCATTAAATCATACTAATTTACATAAAGATAACTAGTTGTAAGCAAAACAATGTGCACATATAGCATTCATATAATATGTGAAAATATAATCATAGTGTGGGATAAAAGGGTTTGATAATAACACAAGGTGATGTTTATATAAAAACTAAGTAGCTAGATGAGGGACAATTTTGGGCCTCATCACCTTGTATAATGTGGACTCTTATATTTCTCCTTTCTAATTTTTATTTGTTTGGTATAAAACATAGTTTGGGATAATATAATGAGCTTATATCAAAAATAAAAATGGGTTTTTTCTTGGAGAAAACACACCACCACAAACAATATTTATGGGTTTCTCTTTATTTGATTCACCTAGGTGTATCTGATATCATATGTACCCTTCACTAGCAACTTCAATATCACATATATATACTCTAGGGCCATTACCATCTCCCTCATCGACAACTAGAAGGTACAAGTTTCATTATTCCATTGCTCTAACAAAGTGGTGATAACAATTATGTCATATCACATCATGGGTAGGAATGAAACATGGCATAAGATAATTACATTCATATGCTCCACTCTACCTAATCCAAATCTAATATTTGTATAAAATTCAAAGATAACCTATGGTAAAACTCTAACACTTGTATGGGACCTTATTTTATAGTAAATAAAAATACAAAGTAATATTTTAAAATTAATATATATTTATCAAAATTTTATTTTATTTTTAGATGTCAAAAATTAGAAGAAAATGTAAATTCCTATATCTGTACATTTCCCCCCAAAACCATACAATTTCTCCTAAAAACAAATAGTTTTCCCAAAACTATATAGTTCCCCTAATTTTTATTTCTTCCTAAATCATGATATTTAATCCTACGAATGTATAGTCCATGCCTAGTGTGTGGAGTTATATAAATGAGAAAAAATACTCCCCCTTATGTAAGCAAATTAAAAATATATATATAAATGAAGGAAAATTTAAAAAATGGGTGTTAAAATACTCACTAAGAGTGCATGATCATATGGAGTGGTTGTCACTTGAACTCGATCCAATATTTACCCATACTATTCTTCTCTTTGATATTTCTTTGCAAAGGTAAAAGGTACATATGAGGTAAGTTTCTAATTTTAATCACATTTTTTATTTATATATGTTTCGGAAAAAAACCCTTTATTGTATGTTAATTTTCACTTATTATTAATTTACATATTTAGTAATGTTAGAGCCTAATTTTCATCATTATGGGATACATTATCTTATTAAAATTATAAATATTTTAGATTTATTTCTTATACCTAAAGTTTGTATGATATTTTCTTGTAATTATAGTATAAATAGTTAGTAAATAACTTTTGGAAAAACTATCTTTTTTATTTACTTGATAGTACATTAATCCTTTGTTCTCTTAATGAAGGATTACGGGGAGTGATCCAAAATGTTGAGGTAAATAGAAAGATACACTTTTTTTCAAAATATGTTTATTTATTATGTATGAACTATTAAAGCATAAAATATTTAATATAGTATAAATAATTTTATCGATATCCAATTCTAATTTTTACATGCCCTTATTAAATATCAAGGGGTGAACCATATTCTATATTTATCTATCTTGGTACTATGATTACTATGTGATGATGAAAATTAAAAACTCAACATTGACATGGTACCTCAATGCAATTCTTGAAAACTCTAAGACACATAATTTGAAGGTGATTTGATTAGTTTGAGTCTAGGACATATCTTGTTTATGATTATATGTTACAGTAATTCATATTTTTCAAGAATTTGTTATTAATTTAAGCTGATTCATTTGTGTTTAAAAATGTTTTTATAAGACTCATAGGTACATCAATTTTTTTAAAGAGCTTTAAGGTCTCAAAATATTGTATCCACACCACTTAATTTGATATGTACACACACACATCAATGTGAATAATTATATAAAAACAAAAAATAACTCAAAGGAATTTATTTGTATTTAAATTTCATAATCCAAAGGTACCTTTATGTTTATCAATTATTGGTCCAAATTAAAAGTTTTTAGTGTGTTTTGTAGTTTTTCATTGTTTCCCTATTTATTCTCTCTCATCCTATTTTTGTGGTCATGTGGTGGGATTCCTGTAAACATACTCACTATGTTTGTGACTTAATTCATTGATTGGGTTGTGTGTGGTTTTGGTTGGTTACGGTGCACTTATATTTTGTGGTCCCTTCTTTCATTTTTTAATTATTTGATGTCAATTTATGTGCTAACATGCTTCTAATTTGAATTTAAGTCATCTATAAATACACATGAATCTTACTATATTTATACATCATGAGATCATTTAGAAAAACATCTAGAGTTTATTATTCATACCATGCTATTATATATTTAAAATCATTCTAGAGAAATCAAGCAAGCATATTCATATTAGAGACATTATATTTCACCAATTTTCTTGGCTAAATAATTATTGTAAATTTTAGTGTTGTTTTCAATATTGTTCATCATAAAAATGGAATAAAAATTATCAAGCAAGATTGACTATTCTTTATTGTACTAAAAGCCCTAAAACATATAATTTTCCTTATCATTTCAGGTCTAAGTGACCAATTATGTCAAGAAGAAGAAGTGTTATTTTTATATGATTAGAGTAAAGTTTCATAAAATTGAGAGATATTTTTTGAGCATTGGATTTGGAAAACACATTTGTTAAAATGTTTAGAACTTGTTTGATAATTCATAGAACTATACTCACTACAATTATAGTGTTTAAAAATAAACCTTGATAGTTGGGATAAGGCTGTCTAATTGTAATGAGTTTTTAAGGTTCTCACTTTCTTACCAAAAAAATCTAATCTCTAATATTAAATTGATTTAAATTTTAAGGGTTATGGAGTTTAATCCCTAAGTTGTTAAAGGGTTTGAGTACAGTAAATCAGGGTATAAAATATGCAATAAATACCACTGATATATACAAGAATTGACTTAATCTAATATTTATAAAAATAGTAATGAATGACACAAATAATTACTTAAATGGAAACTACTCGAGACGAAGGATCTAGAAGCTAAAAATGAGAATATGAGCTGGTTTAAGTGTCTAAATAAGATCTAGGTGTCAGAAACCTTGTTTGATAATAGTGTCATATCTTGGATAGTAAGTTTGTGGTGCTAGTGTCCAATTTTAGCACTAATGTCCTATATGTAAGAACTAATTATACTTCTAAGAGTAATTATGCCTGAGTTTAGTAATCCTATTCTTGTGTGAAGAAACCTTGATTCATTATCTATGACCTAGTTTGATTGGTTTTGTATGTAAAACTTAGATCTTCATGTGGTTAGGGTATTCTATTGTCACAAGTAGAAAAAGTGTTATGTTAGCTAGGTAGGTTAGACATCCTCAACACCCTAATGTGATGAGAATTTCCTAAATACCAATACTCTGAGGAGGGATCAAGCTAAATATAGTTCTCCCCACCTAAGTGCTAGTGTAAGTACAAATGAATCTGGTATGAATGCTAGTTTGAGTTTTTTGAGTGAAGTTTGAGACTAGAAATATATGTATTCTAAGCTTGGGATGGATGTAGATAAATTTATACATAAGTAGGGAAGAATATGGATCAATAACCTTGATTGTGCATAACTTATTTTGAGCTTGTTTATATGTATTTACATCTGATTTTCATCCAATAAATAAAGGAATAAAATTCATGTATATATATTGATATGTTGTTTGTGTAGGGTTTGAAATAGGTATAAGATAACCCTAGGTGTCTTTAGAATTGAAAATATATTTGTTAGGGCTAAAAAGAGGGAAAAGGATAATAATGCCTAACTAGGACATTAGTACGGGGTTCTAGTGTCCAAAGTATGGTGCTAATGTCTAGGTGGCATAACTTGAGGCACTAGGGGCCTAGATGCCTAAGAGAGAGAGTCAAAAACTAATTTTGAGAGTTATACGGATGCGTAAGGCTCACACAAAAGCTAGATAAGTGTCTATATAGGTCCTACGATAGGTCTAGGGCTAAGCTAAGGATCGGTGGTCTCAAGTAACACTCATTTCAATCAAGTGACATTTTAGATGATTACGTTACCCCCATTTATTATATAAATGCAACAAAGTGAAATGACTTAGATAAAGGAAATGTATGTGGAATTACTTAAGAGGTGAATCTTGTGAATTTTAATCCATGTATGTGAAGCATGCTTCATTACATGTACTAAAAATAAAATGTGCATAGATCAATCCTTTCTTAAGATATATTAAAGGTAAAGATAAAAAAGAGTAAAGAGATAAGAGAGGAAAATAATGAATACACCTCACTAGGTACGTGAACCAATACATAAACCTAGTGATATATTATGTGTGTAGCTAGTGATCATTGGTGAATAACTTGGACTGAGTTGAATGGCTTTCTCAATCCCCATGTGTGGGTGGCTCAATAACTCAACATGACCTTGAATCCATCATTATCCACCCCAATTCAGTGGATCATGACTTATTATTAGCTTGGATTAGATTTATGGATCATCTAACCCTCTTATATAGGTGGCTCAAGAACTCAAGTAGACTATGACTCCATCATTGCTTACCCATGTGTAGTAGATGCATTTAGAAATTAATTGTGCAATGTAACTAAATCTATGTGACTATTCAAAAACTATATATAATAGATCTATGGACACTCATAAACTTTGGAATGAAAAATTACTTAGGGCCTCTTGAGCACTCAAGTATGTAGCTTAAGGACTAGTCAGTAGTGCTAACTACTACATATAGAGTAAGGCATCAAATCTAGTACAAACTAGTGAAAAAGGGGTCTAGATTAAGAATGTAAAGAATGACATGGAATTTTCTATTTCATCTAATAAACTAGTGAAAAAGAGAGCATATGAAAATAATATGTCATGCACATGCCCCCAAATATGACATGTATGTGTATGGATTATGGATTGAGTTTTATGAATCTATATCTGAGTATCTGAAATTGAAATGAGAGTGATCATGCCACATATGATTCCACCAATATGAAAAACTAGTATGATTTTTTTCAAAACTAATCAAAAATTGATAATATATAATTGAATATGTGAAAACATATACTGTACATGCTATAATTTTATAGCAAATCTAGATTTTCATCTTTCTCAAGCTACTAGATAGTTGCACCGTACCTTGGCTAGTAGCACTATGACACTAGTTTCCAATTTTATATCTAGTGTAAAAATGTTTTATTTTTTTACCAAACTAACTCTTATCTCTGCCTTACTATTTTACACTGTGTTTCTGGAAAGTAAGCTTTATATTATGTGCCTATGTACTTAAACCTATACTCTAAGTGCATTTAGATGGTCTGATTTCTATGATAAACCTCTGTGAATTCCCCTTCTTTTGAGGGGAGCTATTGAACATATGAAAGAACTATACTGAAAATAAAATCTTTGCATGATATGTTTTAGCTTGAGAATATATTATATTGATGTAATAAGCCAATATAATGTGTATACATGACATCAAAATGTAAGATAATATGAGCATAAGTTAGTAGTGTATGTTGTATGTTAGATCTATCATTTATAAGGTTGCCAAGATAGATACTAATGTAAACATGTATATGAACAAAAAATATGAGTAATAAACTAACTACCTAGGGGAAGGGGCATGATGTCCATCAAGGCACCCAATGAGGAAGGGGAGATGCATGAGGGCACTCATGGTATCTAAAAATGGGTGTAAGTGTAACAAAAAAGAGACAAGTGTCATGGCCATGATGAATACATACAACACACATCAGGCACACAAAGTAGGCAAAAGGGCCACAATATAAGTGACATAGGCACATGTCACTAAATTCAAGAAATAAAGACATAAAAGGACATGTTCAAATGTCCACATACATAAAAAAATAAGGAAGTTAGCATGGAGCCACATGGAAGGATGTGTTCAAATGTCCACATACAAAATCAAGAAGGCACACACAAGGACATGGGCATATGTCTAAAACATACATACCATGAAAATTAGTGGTGTAGAACCATATAACAATGGCATATTCAAATGCCCTTGAATGTATGTAGAAGCATAGAAACACAATGATGTCTAAACTAGTAAACCTAGAAATGAAATTATTCATGAACATGTGGTGTAAATTTATATAGGATCAAAGGTGTATAAAAACTAATTCTAGATTAGTAGAAGTTAGAAAAAAATATGTGTAATATAAGGAGATCAACGTCAATATATAAAAAATGTTAAATATATGATATAGAGTATAGAAATATGTAATCCTAGAAATTAGAACTATGTTTAGGATGCCCCCAAATGGGTGAATGTGTCAAATGAGTAATACATGTATGTTCCCTCAATGGGTAGATAGTAATAAATTTATAGCTATATGGATGACCTGAGTCCTTTAGAAATCTACAAACACTCAAAAAGAATAAGTGAAACATGTATGTATGATAAAACTAAATACACTAACATAGATAACATATGTAGTACCTAGAAAGTATAAGAAATGTAAACATGGACATGCATACAATCTAAATTTTATATTTTACAATCAAATACTTGAATGTTTTTATGCTTTTGGCATATTAGATTATTTTTTTATTTTATGGGTATAAGCTATGTATAAGTAACATGAAAATGAAAGTATATAAAATGATCAAGAATAAAAGAAACTATGTACAAGTAGGGAGGAACATACTAACTGATGAGTCTCATAAGAGACTCACTATCAAGGTGTCTTGTATCAAATAAAAGAGGAGTAATTGTATGTGATGTGTGAAAATGTATATACAGTTTAGGAACCAATTTACTAAGTGATCTATAGCTAACACTAACTATGGAGTGGGGATAGGAATTTGTGAAGTTCACTCAATTAGACTATGAACTGTAGGGATCTTAGGGACCCATCTAGTAGAAGATGTCATAGCTAACATGTATGATCTGTGATGACAACCTTGAGAACTCAATAACACTAATCTAAAAATGAAAGGGGTAGAGAGAGGCTCTCTAGATTCTATTACATATCTCTAATGCATGGGTATTTCTAATAAGGGTCTCCATGGGAGAGTACGGATATGTGGTAATATTGTAGAATTAGAACTGACCTACATTAGTGGCTTAACTAAAAACTATGGTGTACTAATAGAAAATATACTTGGAACTATCACTAGTGGTTATTGTGTAATGGCATGTTGAATAGGTAAAGGACACTCTTATGAAAGGCCCTAAAATATAACCACCTAATTAGCATGTATATGCTTGAGACATCTGTGTACAATGGATGGAATGGCTTGAAGCTGTTGTATCCATGGCCTACCCAATAACATGTCAAATGTGCCTACACTAGGTATGACTAAGAACCTAGAGGCCACATATGCTAGCCCAACTTGTAATGGGAGTATAGTCTCCCTAATGGAGCTCTAAACATGGCCACTAACACCATGAATAAATTTATCGATTAGAGAAATGTACTACTCTGAATAACCCAAATGCTATAGAAGTGTAATGGTACACATGTTAATACTTGACCCATTGTCAACCATGACACTCTGAATAGGATGATGATAAATTTAGGCTTTACAAAGAGTGCATATAAATATAAATCATTAATCGACAATATCATACTATGATAAAGTGATGAGAAGTTTAATTGGCACTATAACATGATACATACCAATGATATTATGTAAGTGTGTGTGTCCTATATAGTAGTATGATATGATGCTAGTGGTGGATGTGTTTGATATGTATAGTGAACACCAAAAGTGCCTCCTACCTCATTAGCTATATGTTTTGGAAATGAATCTAAAAATATTTTCATTTCCTTAACTTCCATTGGTTAAACTCTAGGTACATTTTTAGGTTTTCCCACATCAACAATATTGGACTCTATCAAATCCTGTATCTTATGTCTCAAAATGATGCATCTATTTATAGTATGGCTTGGTGCCCTGTGATAGTTATAGAATGCATTAGAATATAACTCTTTGGAAGAGGCATAGTCATGTCAACCTCTTTGATGGGAGGGATATCTATGACATTGTATTTTAAAAACTATAATAAAACATGTGACGGTGATTCTAGAAGATTTTTTAAAACTCTTCATGGAAGAGTTAATAAAACCATGTGAGGAGGTAGCTCTGAAGCTACGTTAACTATGAAAATATCGTAGATGATGATTTGGGTCACCCCTATCATCATACAAAGTAAGATTGGATGCCACAAATATGGATGGTAAAGGAGTTACCACTATGTGTTGTGCCAATGATGTATGTAAGAGAACATGAGAATGCAAAGCATGTTATGGCCTAAGAACATCCTAATCAAGATGTAACACCTTAACCTACAAAGAATAGATCTCATGCATAAGGGATTTTACATTAGGAGAGGAAGATTTTGTACTGCCATAGGAGGTATTGCTACTATTTAAGGTTGTTGTGTTAGAATAGGTTTTGATAGAATCTGAGTTGCCCCCATGGTAGGTGTAATAATGTTAGCATCTGGGGGATTAGAAGATTGATTAGTAGTGGATTTTTGAAGCTCTTCTTAAATAATATGAATGAGGTCTTATTTCATATCTATATGTTTAGAAAAAAATATTTTCAATTGTATCTTATCAGTCTCATCAAATTAGTTGTTGAAATATGCCATTGTAAGTTGGGAAGTAGGAAAATAAAAAATTGTTTATTTTGAACCTTTAAATAAATTTAATCTATGAAAGATTGTAAAAATTAAATATTGAAACAAATCTAAGATTTTAGAACTAATGTCTAAGCATAGAAAATAGAAGGATACAAACCCTAAGATCATATAAGGCTAGGGTTTTGAGTAATGTTCTAAGTAAGTGAGGATCACCAAATGATTTAACTTTTAAAAGTTATGGAGTTTAAGCCTTAGGTTGTTAAAGGGTTTGAGCATAGTAAATCAAGGTATAAAATATTCAATAAATATAGCCACTATTTTTTTCAAGAATTGGCTTGATCTGATATATCTAAAAATAGAAATAAATGACACAAATAAGTACTTAGCTATAAAATGCCCAAGATGAAGGACATGGAAGTTGAAAAATAGTGCAGGAGTTGGTTTGAGTGTAAAAAACAAGACTCAAGTGTCATAAAGCCTCTTAGACAATAGAACCATATCTTAGATAGTATCACTATGGCACTAGTGTTCACTTTTGGCACTAATTTCCTTTGTGCAATAAATTATTTTTACTTTTAGGAGTAGTTGTGTTTGAGTTTACAAAGCATGCTCCTATGTGAATAACCCCTACTTTGATGTATGTGACTTATTTTGACTATTTTTTTATGCAAAACCTATACCTCTATGTCGTTAGGGTACTTGATTAGCAAAAGTATAAAAAGTGTAATGTTATCTAGGTAGGTTGGACATCCTCAAAACCATACTATAATGAGAGTTTCCTACATACCAATACTCCAAGGAGGGATTAAGCCCAATGTAGTTTTCATCACCTAACTATTGGTGAAAGTGTAAGTGAAGCTAGTATGAATGCCAGATTGAGTTCTTTGAGTGAGGATTGAGACTGAAAATCTATGTATTTTGATTTTGGAATGGTTGTAGATGACTACACACATAATTAGGGTAGAATAGGGATCAATAACCTTGATTGTGCATAACTTATTCTGATCTTTTTTAAAAAAAATGTATTTGCATCTAATTTCCATCTAGTGAATAAAGGGCTAAAAATCATGTATATATACTGATTTGGTACTTATTCAAGGTTTGAAAAAGGTCTAGGATGACCCTAGGTGTCTTTAGAATTGAAAAGATATATGTTTGAGCTAAAAATAGGCATAAGGATAATAACACTAAACTAGGAAACTAGCAGTTGATAGTGTCCAAAGTATGGCTCTAATGTCCAAGTGGTATAACTTGAGGTAATAGGGCCCTAGATACCTAAGGGAGGGTCCGAGACTAATTTTGAGAGTTATAGGGACGCATAAGTCCCACACAAAAGTTGGATAAGTGTTTATATAGGTTATAAGATATGTTTAAGGCTAAGCTAGGGATGGGTGGTCTCAAGTAACACTCATCGCACTCAAGTGAAAATTTAGATGACTAAAAAGACTTCAATGACTATATCCAAATATCTTAATATTCAAGATAAATTTTAAAAGCCTCCTTTTATATTTTATTATTCTAATTTTGAAAAATTAAATAAGTTTTATGTACTAGTTCATATTTGCTTAGGTCTTGTTAAACGTTTATGTATTTCTTCTATTTGATTGTTATAGCTTCCAATAAAAATCTTATGAATGGAACTTCTATTAATTGAAATCATAATGGAAACAAATCTCCTATCAATGAGTTGGAAAATACATGTTGATATAGTTAAAAATATAATTAGAAGTAAAGAATGCGCTATGCTAGGAGAGATGAACCAATACTTAGGTAGGTATGAATATTTAGGACAACAAAAGGGCCAATTTTTGAAAACATTTAATTGAAAAATAGGTACAAAATTTTCATGTTATTGTATAAATTTTACCAAATAGTAGTGTGAAATGACCAATCATATGATGAGAGGTTAAATCAAGTATAAGATACTCAATGCACATATTTTTCTCACACTTATTTTCTAGTGTATTTCAAACTTATAATTTTGAATAAATTAAAAATGTGACTTCCTCTTAGTTAAACATGCCAAATGAAAAATGTGACTTTCCCTCCACTTAAAATTTCAAATGGTCATTATTTGTACTATATGTAAAATGTACTTATCAAGTTAAGATGCATGAATAATGGCTCCTCTCCCTTAATATTGTACATTGAATCATTGAAAATAATGGTTTCCATGTTGTAATTAATCTTATTTTATCCATGATAAAAAAACAAAAGATTTTGTGAATGCTATGTGTAAGAGTTAATTGTTACGAACCATGGCCAAATGATGATGTGTAAAGGTCATTCAACAATTACCCATAATTGTGGGTGACATTTTAAGCTTTGCTTGCTAGTATATTTCAAAGTTTTATAAGCAATTCAAATATGCATTTAAGGGGCATATTTATTTTAAGTTATTTTTTTAAAGGAATGTATTTAGAGATATTTGAACGGCTTTTTTTTAGTTTTTTAACTATAATAAAATAAGTGAAAAATAAATGGAGAAGTATATATTTCTATAAAAATAATATTTATATAGAAAAAAATTATTATAGTAATTAGAGTATTTCATAGATAAGTTTACAATTTAGTTATTTTTAATACAATTACTACTTTGTATATTATGCTGATTTTTTGTAGTTAATTTAAATAGTTATATTATGTATCCAACAAATCCACTCCACCATGTCTAGATTCATCAAAATTATTATATGCAAGGATATTAATTTATGTTGGATTTGTTTTCATGGGAAAATCACAAGTAAAATTTTATATAAACAAAAAATTTACTTCATCTATCGCTTAATAATCATTAATCACTGGAATTAGTAAGACAATGATCATTAAGTTGTGAAAAGAATAGGTGGGAGGTTAAGCACAAATGTTTTAAAGGATCTACCATGTATGAGATGTTAGGTTTGGACAAGTTGCATGTTTAGATAACTATCAAAACATCTAAGACAACTGTTGAAATGTTGATTAGACTATTAAACAATATAATGACTCAAATTGTATGTTGATTTGTTGATCCAATTAATTTTTATGCGTGAAATTTTATTTAATAAATAGACTAAATTAATTAATATATAATTTTCATATGTTTTAGATTAAGGTAAAAACAGGTTTTGAAGGGGCCCCAAAACCCTTTTACATAATCAAAAAAAGATAAAGCATTAACATACACTAGGAGAAGCATTCCTGAAACCTACTAAAAAGTAGCAACACCCTAAGGTAATACAGGGACAACATAGATGTCCATTTTAAATTTAGCCCCCTAATTTCCAAGTAATGATTTAATAACTATTTTTTAGGGGTAAAATCCAGAATAGTTGCCTACCTTCCATCAGCAATATTCTACTTACTTTCTAGCTCTCTGGTTTTCTTCATGGATCTTCTTCCAGGTTTGTCCGGAGAACCAACATCCGATTTCACCTTTAAAAGCTGCTCATTTCTTTTTTTAGATTTATCCAGAGTAGAAGTTAGATGTTTCACCTTCGTTTGCTGATCTTTTTTACTGCTTCTGGTTTCTACTCCCTTAGTATTGGTCCTTTTTTCAACCCTTTTCCTTTGGTTTAGAAAATGCTTAAGTTTTCTTCATTATCGTTCACAGGAAGCTCATCCAAAGGGAAGTCATTATCAACTTGAATCTCCCTGGACTGAGAAAAAAGAAAATCTCTCTCCTCTAATTTATTTCCAACTTCAGCCAAGATTTATCCTTCCTCTAGCACTACTTTGCCATCTACATCTCTCCATCGATCCTCTACCCTTTGGTAGAAAATGATTTGCTTTGATAAATCTGTCAAATCATCTATTCTTTGTGTAGGTATTATAGTTTCTGATTGCAGTTCATTTCCTTCTGTCTCAGAATTTTCTTTCTCAAAAGAAATCTCTGTTTTCACTTCAGCAAGTGGGCCTTTAGGGTTTTCAAAAGAAGGCTCTTTACCCACCTCAACATGTAGATCTTTAGTTTCTTCATTATCCTTTTGTTCTTGTCGCTGATCTTCTTTGGGTTTCCACACTTTCTTTTGCTGGACCGTGGACTTTTTCCCATCCATAACACTACTAGGATGAATTTTGCTTTTGGATGGACAATTTTTTACCCAATGCCCCTGTTTCTTACAAGCATAGCAAGAGTTGGGCAGATCTTCAAAAAAAATTCCTTGAGTTTTTTTACCAAACTTGGATATTAAATCCACTTTTTCTGGGAGATGATTTAGATTTGCCACTTTAACATACAACCTGGCAGTTTGAAGTTTAGTTCTATTTGCCGTAGCCTTATCCAATGCCAAAAGTTCCCCAAAAGAACTGGCAATACCTTTAAAATGTCCTCATGCCAAAACTCTAAAGGGAGTCCAGGAAGTCTAACCCAAATAGGAGTTGTTAAGAAAAAAGAATCTGAGAAATCCATATCCAGCTCCCATTTTTTAATAGTGAGAGAACATTTTCCAAAAGACCATGGTCCTCCACACAAAACCATACTCATGTCTTCTTCACAGTTGAAGGTAAACAGGTAGAAACCATTCAACATTGGTGCAATAGCTATCTCTCCTCGAATCACCCATTTCCTTTTAACCATTTTTGTAAGAGATTCTAGATCTGGTCTTGCTCCTAAAAATTTACCCACTCGGGTGAAATCCATGGAGGACACAGAAAAATCTATTAGAGGATCTGGGATAAAAACTTCATACTCACCTTTCTCCCAACAAGATTTAGCAGTCACTGGCGGGAAAAGGGATTTTCCAATGGGTTTCTTGCCAAACAGAGATGACCATGTCCTTTGTTCTGAATACCCTGCCTTCAACCCTTCTGAGGATTTTTCCTTATTAAATTCACCATTGTTTTTCTCCTTTTCAATCTCCTTCCCCAATTGGGAGCCACGAATTCTGCATAAAGGATCAGATCCGCTCAAAGATTTTCCATTATTTACATCAACCACAAATTTTGACCCAATATTCTTCTCTACCCCTCCTCCAGTTCCTCTAGGGTATGTCCCTCATGCCTGATTCTCCATAATCAGTTTCCCATATGCCCACAATTCAACATTTTCTAGATCTGAAAGAGCAGCTCCTGTCTGCAGACCTGCGAATTCAAAATTTGGGAGCGCGCCCAGCGCACCCATGCCGTTTTAATTTTTTTTTTAATTATAATTTTCATATGTTATGTGTGTGTAAATACAATAATTAATGGTAAATAATCTAAAAATATTTATACTAACCTTGTTTGAATGTCTATATAATGTATGCCCATTATGGTATCTTTTGTACTCTCAATAGTTGTGATATTTAATGACCTTTATCTTGAAGTAGTAACCCATGGAGGTGGAACATCTTTTGATTTTTTTTTTTGGTTCATTTTTATATTAAATTTCTCATATGTGTTTGCATTATGTAGAAAATATAAAATTTTAGAGCTTCAAATCTATGAACAATTCAATTTTCACTGAAGAAAATTAAATTTTTATTCCTTTGTTTTCTTGATGTAATTCTTTAAAACCTATTTACAAGTTTATTTACATTTTTCATCCTAAAATGTATCATATATGTTTACCCTCTGTATAATCTTTGTAATTTATGTTAATTGTGAAGAAACATTAATTTGGAACAAGGAAATATTTTAATATCGAAATTTTTATATTCAAGATTTTTAAGTTAGTATAGGTTGTTAGACTATAAATTTTAAATATAGTTTATTAATATTTATTAATAGTATTGTAATTTTTATGGGAGAATAATTTTATTTTGTATTTGAAATATTAGTAGTTTTTAATTTTTCAAGTCTTGCCAATAATACATTTGAGGATTCTCAGTCTTTAAACAATGGGTGAAGAATTATTACCACTTATTTTAAGCATGTCATAGAGGCCGAATCATTTATTTTTAGTGATATTATTAATCCAAATGCCTTTTATTATGAATGATTTATGGAACTTCACATTTTTTGTGTCATGCTCAATTAAATTTTATTAAGTAGTTTATAGACATTTTTTGTTAGCTTCTCAAAACATTATTAAATTTTAAACCTATATTTTATTCTCATAAGTCTTTGAGAAATCTTGTTAGATATCTATGAATGGTTTTAAAAGAAGTACTTAAATCTGTGATATAAATTTATATATTTTGTGATGCTCTATTGCATTAATTAGATTAGAGAGTGATGATAAGAAATGATTTCTTAGATTTGTATGCCCCATTGATATGTGATAGTGATATGGAGAAATGATATGGGGCTACAAATAGAGAAGTCAAGCCTATGTTCCATCCAAGGAGAGAAGTAACAAATGATTCACAAATGCAGACAATCAACATCTAATATCAAGATAAGTCATTTTCAGGGTTCACATGGGAGATTTGCTCACACTTTAGATGAAATGTAATAATGTATTTAGAAAAAATCAATGAAAAAGTTTGGCAACCATATCTATTTGCAGGAATATCAAAAACTTGAGTTAACCATTAAGGCCACAATTTAAATTGGCCACCCCTAGTAGTAGCATTAAATTATATTTTTGTAATGTTATACATTGGTTCCGTTGACCTGGATGTGATTTTATAGGTTTAGCTACCTTGTAACCTCTTAAAAGTTTCCATGACAAGTGATTTTGAATTTGTTATAAATAGCCAACATCAAATGTGCCCGAAAATACAATTAATAGTCACCAATCAACCAATTATGTAAACATATGTCTACTTATTTTATTTCTTTATGAAAAATTTGTCATTGCCTTGCATTTGATTTAAATTGACACACTTATTACCATTAAATATATTATTTTTGTGACTTATTTTTAACACTACTCTTCATATAACAAGAAATTGCCTAAAGAGGTTTAATATATTACTTTTTAGTGAAGTGTGACAGTTGTTTTAAGGTTGTATTCCCACTTAATTTGTTTCCCTTAAAGTTATACTATATGTTTATAGTTTTATCTTGATTTGTGTTCTTTGTATCTCACAGTTTTGTAATAATGAAGTGATCTAAAAATAAAAAATAGAACAAAAAAATAAGATACTACTTTCATCTTGTTTTATTACAAATAAATATTATTTTAAATTTTTTTGAAAACAAATATGTTATGTATTATTTTGAGTGACTAAAAAATATTTTTCATAAATAAATATTATTTTTTAAAATTTAAAAAAAAACATCATATTATATATTATTTTGACCAAGTCAATAAAATAAAATAAAATAAAATAAAAAATAAAGGATAAAGGATAGGGTATCATCACATCCCCTTCTTTAGCTACAAGTTAACATTATCAACATTACCCATGCCAAATGCATATATTTTAAATATTAAATTCGGTCATGAGAATGTTACTATATATTTTACAATAAAGCCACACTTCAAATATTAATTAAAGTAATTTTTTTTTATATGCTTGATAAAATAAACAAATCGCTATGTTTGAATATTAAAGCTAACATGGTGTATATGCCAAGAAATAACTCTCACGAAAGAAAGCATAAATCATAAAAAATTATAGTCCACCAAAATTTTTATTATAGAAAAAGAATAATCAAATAAAAAATATTATATATTGAATTTTTTTTGGGAACTAAAATGATAACACTTAAATAAATAAGATTTTAAAAATAAAATTAAATTAAATGATTAACCTTTGAATTATTTATTTAACATATAAAAAAAGTATGACAACATATGATAGTGAAAATAAAAAGAAACTAAAAAATATAGGTGTTACGATTAATATTATTTGAAAGCTATGATTTTCCTTATAATTATATAAATTTGGCCCAGGCTTTTATTTTTTGTTTAACTATAAATTATTTAAGATATAATTATTAATCAATTTGTATAACTTGTACCCTATACAATTAAAGGTTTTTATACATTTAAAATAATATAATTTAAATTGTAAATTTATAGTAATTTTTTAAAAATTTATATTAATTATATATTAAACTTATATTTTTAAAATTTAAATGTTAATATAATAAAATATTATTTTTGAAAAATTATTTAATAATAAAAATTATAATAAAATTTTATTTTGAAGTTTTTGAATATATATATGTATATGTGTGTATGTAAAAGTAAGTTATTTGATATTAAACATATAAAATATTTAAATTGGAATAAGGTAAGTATTTTATGAAAACATATTTTTTTTTATAAAGAATAATTAAGTTAAAAAATATTATATATTAAATTTATTGTCAAACTAAAATGATAATGTTAAAAATAAATAAGGAAAAAGTTTATATGTTTAAATGATTAAAATTTGAATTATGTATCTAATAGATAAGAAAAATCCAACAACACATGATGGTGAAGATAAAAGGAAAAAAAAAAAAAGGGGGTGCCATGATTAGTATTTTTACCTTACAATTGCATAAATTTGGCCCAAGCTTTTACTTTTGGTTGAATCATAGATTATTTCAATTTTAATTATTTTTCAGTTTCTATAAATTAGACCATATTCTTTTAAAGGTTTTCATATAATAATATTATAAATTTTATGTTATTTATATATTAAATTTTTATTTTTAGAAATTAAATATTATTATGATAAAATATTATTTTTAATAATATATTTAATGATAAATAATTTTAGTAAAATTTTATTATAAAATTTTGAATATAATAATAAAAGATATACAATATTATATATACAGATAAATGATGATGATGAAAAAATAAAGTTATATTATATAAAATATGTAAAAGATTTAAATTGAAATAGATGAAGTATTTTATGAAAATTCAACTTTTTTAATAATAAATTATAATCTATTTATTTATAGATATATATGGTGCTTATATATATTAGTTGAGGTTTTTTTTTCACTATTTAGTTTTACTTACATGGTTTATTTAGTTTGCTTAAATCTTACTTAGGTGTTTAATTAAGGTTATTGGGGAAGATAATCCCACAAACATAAGAATGTGAGGACATGTATATCTTCTACCTATATAATGTACCTTCCTATGTACTTTTAGCTAATTAACCTACAATGTCATTGCATTGAATATTTTTGTACATTATGAAGTTTCTTCCTCTCATGTCTTTGTGATTCCACTACTCTATACAATTTCAATTTCAAGCATTCGATCTTATCTAGTTATCTGTTCTCAAGTGTGGCCCACTTCGACATGGTACTAGACCTTTTTGGGTAGCCAAATATTATAGCCTCTATTGTGAGATCTGATATTCTAGCTCATTCAGTATTTTTCATTGTTTTCAATTTTCAAGGTTTGGTGGGGTTTCTATAAAATCTATGTAAATATGTACCTTTAGAGTCTCCAATCAAAAAATGGATAATACCATTGAATTTATATGGTGTTAAAACCCTAGATTCAACTATTCACATGACCTAGTTCTGTGACATGAAATTTTGGCCATTTTGAGGGTTTGAAGGCCATTTCCAAGTTTTTTGGGATTATCAAAAAACTAGGTGGGTTCTTGTTAATCTTTGTGTAATCTGTACCAAATCTATAGATCTAAGATTCTTTTAGCTTTGACAGAGTTTGTATCTCATGCAGGCACTTTGGTAGGTTTCTGCCCTTCGACAGACATTTCCACCCTTCCAAACACTTTCAACAACATTTGGTAGGTTTATACCCTTTTGCAAATATTTCCTCCTCATCATATATTTTACCATACTAGGATAGGCATCAAGTTCTTCACCCTACTCATACACTTATTGAGTTTTGACACTTGCTCATGCACCTATCGAGTTTTGGCATCTACTCACACACCTATCGAGTTCTACCCTTATTCATGCTACTATCATGTTCTGGCCTCTACTCAAACACCCCTTAGACTTCACCTCCTAATTGTGTACCCTTCAAAATCCACCACCTACTTGTTCATCCCTCAAGCTTTACCATATACTTGTGCACACTTTGGGCTTCGACATATAATTCTTGTGCATAATCTTTCCAAACCTATGCCACACTTTAGTTTTAGACCATACTCAAACATATTCATATTATTGTTTTCATCCTCTTTTGTGGAATAGGTAGGCTTTTAGTACACATATTGTGTTCTTACTCATGCAAAGAGAAGAAAAATTATTTTATGGAGATGGAATTTCTTCAGTCTTTAGGTAGAGGATCTCATCATTAACCTTGATCATTTTGTGAGTTCTACTGTAGGCAACTTCATCATCATTTGGGGCCCTTTTAGTCTTCTATGTTTTCTATGTACTTGGGTACCTCATAAATGTGGGATTATATTCTGTAATGACCTTAATTAAACACCTAAGCAAGATAACTAGACTATATAGGTAAAACCACATAGTGGAAAAATCCTACACCAACATCCCCCCTTAAGTATAGCTTAGGTGGGTAGAAGAATTATGTCTCGAATTGTGATTATTTTTATGGTCACTTATTGATACACATTTCATGGTATCTACACCACCATGTGGAGCACACAAAGTGTCCTTCCATTGTATGGAACACTCTTTATATTATTTTTAGAGCTCTTGCTAAGATTTTTATCACTCCTCATCTTCCTATAATCTATGTGGAGATTGTTGTACTCTCTCCTCTTATTTCTATTTCTTGTGATGACAAATTATTGATGGAAAGTGCTCTTCCTTTTGTCAAGCCAGCACTATATAATGAGATTATGCCAGACCTTAGCTATCTTATTATATATTCTACATTCATCCTTATATAAGATGTTTCTATTCTAGAACCATCCAAAATTTGCACTTTGGAGGAATATACTATTTTAGTGAGAGAAATTTTTTTGAGAGCTTCGATGACTCACATATTCCTATGGATATTCATTCTATAGATCTACATGATTCATCTGTAATCTAGTCTTCAGTTTTGATGGTTATTGATCCTTTCTCTCCTCTACACATGGAAATTATTTCAATGAATGTTCTATGCCATTTTTCTAATAGGTCTACTTCAGTGGCATTACATACAATTCTTATGGATAATCTTTCCAAACCTATGGCACACTTTAGTTTTGGACCATAATCAAACATCTTCGTATTGTTTCCTTCATCCTCCTTTGTGGAATAGGTAGACTTTCATTACACATATTGTGTTCTTCCTCATGAAAAGAGAAGAAAAGTTATTTTATGGAAATGGAATTTATTTAGTCTTTAGGTAGAGGATCTCATCATTAACCTTGGCCATTTATGAGTTCTATTGTAGGCAAATTTAACATCATTTGGGGCCCTTCTAGTCTTCTATATTATTTATGTACTTTGGTACCTCACTAATGTGTAATTATCTTCTCCAATGACCTTAATTAAACACCTAAGAAAGATAATTAGACTATCTAGGTAAAACCACATAGTGGAAAAATCCTACACCAACATCCCCCCTTAAGTATAACTTAGGTGGGTAGAAGAATTGGGTCTCGATTTGTTATTATTTATATGGTTACTTATTGATGCATATTTCATGGGATCTAAACCACCATGTAGAGCACACAAAGTGTCCTTCCATTGTATGGAACACTCTTCATATTATTTTCAGAGATCTTGCTAAGTTTTTTATCACTCCTCTTCCTATAATCTATGTGGAGACTATTGTACTCTCTCCTATTTCTATTTCTTGTGATGAAAAATTATAGATGGAAAGTGCTCTTCCTTTTATCAATCTACCACTATACAGTGAGATTACGTCAAACCTTAGCTATCTTATTATAGATTCTACATTCATCCCTATATAAGATGTTTCTATTCTAGAACCATCCACAATTTGGACTTTCGAGGACTCTACTATTTTAGTGAGAGCTTCAATGACTCACATGTTCCTATGGATATTCATTCTATAAATTTGCATGCTTCATATGTAATCTAGTCTTTAGTTTTGATGGTTTTTGATCCTTGCTCTCTTATTCACATGGGAATTATTTCAATGAATGTTCTATTCCATTCTTCTAATAGATCTAATTCAATGGCATTACATACAATTCTTGTGCATAATCTTTCCAAACCTATGCCAAGCTTTAGTTTTGGACCATACTCAAACATCTTCATATTATTACCATCATCCTCCTTTGTGGAATGGATAGACTTTTAGTACACATATCGTGTTCTTCCTCAATGAAAAGAGAAGAAAAATTATTTTATGGAGATGGAATTTCTTTAGTCTTCAGGTAGAGGATCGCACCATAAACCTTGATCATTTTGTGAGTTTTACTGTAGGTAACTTCAACATCATTTGGGGCCTTTCTAGTCTTCTATATTTTCTATGAACTTGGGTACCTCACTAAACCTTATTATCGAGACCTAATTCTTCTACCCACATAAGCTATACTTAAGAGGGGATGTTGGTGTAGGATTTTTTCACTATGTGGTTCTAACTACATAATCTAGTTATCTTGCTTATGTGTTTAATTAAGGTCATTGGAGAAGATAATCCCACATTCATGAGGATGCAGGGACATGTCTATCATCCACATATATAATTTTCATTACTATGTTTGTATTGAATAATTTTGCACATTTTTGAAGTTTATTCCTCCCATGTGTTCATGATTTCACTACATACACTTTCAACTTCATGCATTTGATCCTATCTAGTTATTGATCCTTATGTGTGGCCCAATCCAATAATATATATAATATAACAATTTTTATATTTTTATGTATTATTTAAGGATATTAGGTAGTTATTAAATTAAAATATTAATTTAAATTTTATTTAATTCATAATTCACTCATCCCCACAAGTCTAAATTATAATGAAGTTCAATTATAATAAAGAAAAATGACTTAAAATATTTATTTAAAAAAAAATGAATATGAGAATATGTAAAATTTTAGGTGCCTTTTTAATAAATAAATTATTAATTGCAAATGATTATCAATGGAAAAACATTATACTTATTAAATTATTATTTTGGTAAAAGGAGACTTTGGATAAAGATAAACATAATGTAATGAAAGATACCTTCATAGCTCTTATTCTCGAGAGTCTTCATTGAATATCTAGTGGCTAATTGTATTATGAATTCAAACTTCCTTATTATTATTTGTCAAAATTTACCTTATTTAAAATATCATAATATTTTTTTAAAAACTTCCTTGTCATTATTTGATTAGATGAGGGATCAAATCATATATTGATATGAGATGTATTTCAATCTTATGATAATTAAAGAAAATAAAATGTTATTCATTTATCTAAATATTAAAATTTGATTTTATATGATATACTAGTCTTATACACTTAAAAATACCAATTATGGCTCAACATTTCATTTTATGTCCTTTCTATTTCCAAAATATTTGCATTCACCATTTCACTATGCCAAATACTTTATCCTATAGTTATACCATAAAATTTTGATGACATAGATCACCTATAGCCTAAAATCTACATAAAACCTAATTTCCATCTTGTATAGATAGTTATAGATCCTTAAAAAAATTTATCTTATAGGATATTAGCATCTAGATAAAGACATTAGCATTGATGCTAGTGTCCTAAATAGGAAACTAGTGTCTTTGCCTTACAAATGGTCAAAATTTCAAATCTCTTGATATGTAGGATTTGAAATATTTGTCTTATTAAACACACATGAGATTATTTCAAAAGGTGTAGTATAAATACAAATCAAGTCTCATTCATTATCCATCTAGAAGGATCTAAGCAAACACCACTCAAGCTCACACTACACTACTAAAATAATTTTCACAAGTGCACTATTTTACTATATTCTTCCCTATTTCCAAATCAATAATTAAAGGAGTTTTATTACATGTATTAATAATTTAAAGAGTAGACCACGAGAAATAATTTTCAAGTTACAAGCTATATTACTAGATACACTCACATATAACATATTACATAATTTTTAACACACAAGCCCACATAAGTGGAGAACTACATCAATCTGAGGCCCTTTTCAAAGTAAATGGCTATGTAGGTAGTGCTCATTGACAAAGGGGTCTTTGAGGTTAAATCAACTTCACTTTGAGCCCACTAACTCTTATTTTTTAAGGTGACATGCCAAAATTGGAGGACCTAAGGTTTTGATAAAAATATTTATTTTGAAAGGAACAATGATTAGATCATTCCAAACCATAGAATCTCAGATGTCGACAAAAAAGAACATCGCTAAAGGAGAGATATGTAAAACAAAGGGTTAAAAATTGATATGTAGAACAAAATAGATTATATAATATATTACATCAAAACTTATTATATGTTGTTACAAATGAGAAGCTTTGCCTATATAAGAAAGGACAAACAAGGAGCAAAGCATCATAACTAATGTGGGATAAATCTACAATAGGAAAAAGATAAAAAAACACCTAGTAAACATGAGTAACCTAATCTAACAGATTATAGGAACCTATGTGCACGATATGAATTGATAAATTAAAAGGAAACAATGACCCCTAATAGATGTAACTAAGTTTAAAAAAAAAAAAAATTGTATTTAGAGTTAGAAAAAACATCAAATCAGGGCATAAGCATTGACACTAGTATCCATAGTCTGACGCTAGTGTCCCAATTGATGGAAAGTGAATTTATAGAATATAATAAATTAAGGTGAATCTTCAAACTATCTTCTTCCACACCTATGCTTATTATATCTACTTGTGCATCATTCCATTAGATAAGTGTTATTTTTCCTACACATTTCTACTTTCATAATATTGTTTGACATTGTAATTTTTATATTTACCATATTCTCAAATTAAATATGAATTATTTAATTGGCTTACTTTATAATATATTATTCCATAGTTGATCAAGGTATTTTCCCTAACCTTAAATTGAAAAAGGGTTAAACATTTTGGTGAACTTGATCTTTGAGTATTATTGTGTAACCCTAGTTTCCCCCAAGGTTTCAACATTTTAAGGTTTTTGATTTTTGAATTGTTAAAATCTTAAAATCACATTTGCATTAATTACAAAGGAATCAATCATGTTTAATATGGATACATCTAATAGTCATTTCATTACATAATATATGATGGTAGTCATTGCTTTTTATCTTTTGTACATTACTAAATCAATAAATGATATAATAAAATGGAGTCAATAAATTGGTAAAAATAAGTAAAGTGATTTAAAATAATATAAATATTTAATCTCTCTTTACAACTCTTATTAAACTAATATTGAACCCTTATCCAATTTTGATAAGCATGAACATGCGTACTTCCAACCTTGTGTCCACCTAGATCCTATTTAAGTGACAACTACCATCCCACTCCCATTATTTACGTATAACTTATCTCAATCTTTGAGCTTTTGAAATAGTCAATTATCTATAAGGATAAATTATATGAAGGATTGCATGAAAATAAAGTACCAAATGACATAGAGCTAGCTTATTTTGTGTATATTATGCAAGATCTCAAAAATAATGCAAATCTCATCACTTCTGATTGTAAATATTTAGAACCAAAGGATATCATTGATCAATATCCACCTTTATTCATACAAGTCATTATTCAAAATAAAGGAATCAAAAGAGTGTTAATTGATAATGGATAATGTGTAAACATTTGCAACACCAAATTCTTAGTAACAATGGTTAATTTAGTGTCACAACATCCTAATCAACTCATCTTATTTGATTGACCTAAGAAACAATTTACATAATTACCCGAATCTTCAAATTCACTCTTTATTTAATTATTTGGAGTGTTATCTCATATCTCTCCCTCCTCCATTAGAGGTTGATATGACCTAATCTCTATCAATAATATTATTATGTAAATGCTTATTGGGATTATCACCAATGTGCCAAGTACCCTAAAAAAATGTTACAAGTTGAAACAAAAGATACAAGACCTCATTGATAGGGAATAAATCACCTTTGATGATCCTCTAATGGATTTAGGGTCACAACTTGGTGATCATCAAAACCAAAAGATATTCAATAATCCATTACAAAATCATTCCAAGGAAGCACCAAAAGTGCAGATGTCATATAATCCACATCCCCATCCAACATAGTATGGATACCCATTAGATGGGATTATTATCACACTTACACACACAATACCTCCTATGGTTCATAGGCCTTCTATTAAATTTGATGACATCAAAATTTTGGATGATGACTCAGATATTTGCTCATTATTTACTAGAGCACATATTGATCATCATAATATACACAATGTTATAGTTGATAATTGTTTTAGTGGTAATATATGTACCATGACATTAATTACACATGTATGATACACAATGATGATCTATACCCTTTGACTAAGATGATTAGAGCATTTGATGGGAAACAATAATAGGTTATTGGTAAGATTGATTTTACTTTTTAGGTTGATCTAGTACACGTGACCAAAACATTTTTAGTTATACCACATACATGAGTATTTAATATGTTTCTGGGATGACCTTGGATTAATAAGCTCCACATAGTACCCTCCATAGTGCATATATATCTTAAGTATATTCATGCCAACATGGTAATCATAATTTCAGAGATTCAGTATGAGCATCCATTAAGAAAAAAGAAATTTATTCCAAGACAACTAATTATACACCCTATTGAGGTTAATCATGAATGAAATGGAAAGCAAAAAGAAATCCCTATTCCTAGAGAGATCATTATATCAGATATACATAGTGGAATCCATGAATCCCTCATCTACACTTACATAGCCTACACAATTGTTAAGAATAGAACAACATGTTTTAGAGAGGGTACAAAGACCCATAATTACAATTGGACTGAAGAATTCATAGAGCACTAATAAATGGGTTCTACTGATAGGAATTAATCCATAATGCATGAAAGCACTGGAGGCTCAAAGTGCACACATCACAATTTTCTAGTTAATCATATTCCTTATTTTATTTAAACAAGAACAATATAATATATAGGAATGGTTGTATAACCATTCACTCTAAAATAAGTTAGTTGTTCCACTAGCAACTAATAACTAACTTCTCCTAACATAAATTTAGGTTAGTTGTTCTAACAACCTAATTCCTTTATTATTTCACTCTTAATATAATATATATGTGATTTTCATATCAAATCACATATAAGATTATGTTCACACTATATTTTCACGTATTCCCTTCCTTAATGTGAACTTGTGGATATTGATTTCAACCGATAATACATCTATTACAAACTATTTATTTGCCTCTTGATAAATATGACTTAACACACTTTATTAAACCAAAAATGACTCTTAACTTTTCAAATCATTTTGATATTTAACAATTGATAACCAAATAAAATTGAAAACAATAACATAGAACCAAACATAAACATAAGACATTCAATATAATCCTCTAATTATGAAATCAAAATATTATATCGACCATGACTAACTTACAAATGTTAAAATCCTTAACACAATTCTATAACCTTAATTTAAGGTATAACCTTTAAACATGCCCTAAAGACAAAATATTAATAAAAATTGACTACAAATGACTTTAACATGACTTAACACCTTATTTCAAAAAACTATTATAACCTAATAACTATAAATCCCTACCAATCATCTAAACACAAATTATAACCAAAAATAAATTAACAATGAAAACTATGAAATATCTAAAGGACACATAATAAAACCAAAAAAAAAAAAATTAAATAGTAAACATAAAAACTTATAAAAATAAAACCCCGAAAACCTAAATCGAATTAATAAAAATAAACTAAAATCTAAATAGATAAACCATGTGCCAATCTGCAAGGATTTGACACATGGCAAAAGCAATTAGGAGAATCCAATGCCATTAAAGTCTCCAAAACTAAATTCGATGCGTTGTGGATCAGGAAAGAAGAATCTTCAGGAGCAGATAGGGAGTTCGAAGCTGTGAATGTCAGAGGATGACAGTCTTGGTTGATGTAAAATGGTGAGCATTGGTTTCCTCATAGATTGAAAGAGTTGAGGTCGCCAGGCCATTGGAGTACGTGAGGGTGCATGACGAGTTGTGAATGGAATGCTCATACGGTGGGCGTCAGATGGAGGTAAAGATACCACAACGAGGAGATGTCGAACCCGTCCAGGGTTATCTGCAGTCGAGGATATAGATCTCACCATTGAAATTCGGCAAGAATAAGATGGTAGGCTTCGTGGATGGTGAATGAGATGCAGCTGTCTACCATTTCCAAAATGAGAACAGGTTTGTGTAGAGCTCAATACTTTGGAGGGCTATGTGTTTCTAATGCCATGGAGAAGACTATAATTTGTGAATGCTGTAGCCATAGCCAAACGCCGGGGAGATAAGAAGCCGAGCTTCTGAGGGTTTTGATCTCGAGAGAGGTCGAGTTGAGATCCGAACCAGCACCAAAGCAATTTCCAAGAACCCTCAATATCGATGCTGATCCAGATGCTGTGTTTTTTTTTTTTTTCTATAGTTCTTTAAATTTTCTACAAATGGAAAAATCCATAAAACCATTTGTACGATCTGTTTTTAGTTTTTTACAGCCTTTTATAAAATTATGCAGTATCAGTACATATATATAAATATATAATATCAAATACATATATCTTTTTTATTTTTTCAATTGAATTTGGAGAAAATAGCTCCAAACAAATATATAGGAAAACAAAAATAGAAGTTTATATGTAATGTTGGAGTTGCCATAGACATGGACATAGGGAAGTAGAGTGTCCAAGAGGTATGAACAGAAGTATGAAAAAACAAAGATTGAAAGAGATGAATGAGGAGATAAAATATAATAGGAATGAGTCATTGCTCATGAGGAGAGTCTTAATGCAGCATAAGCAAAGCATGGAACCAATCTAAAGGATGATCTTGTTGAGACGCTGATGTAAAGCCCATGGCAAGGTATGTAATTTGGTTATTGATGGTGGTAATACTAAAAATATAGTTTCATTAAATATGGTGTAGAATTTGAGGTTTAAAAGTATGCCACATCCAGAGCCATACATAATTGCATGGGTTCAGAGAGGACACCACATACTGGTAAGTGAACAGAGTTGGGTTGATTTTTAGATAGGTGAATATAGAGATAATGTATTATGTGATATTATGCCTATAGATATGTGTCATCTATTGATAGGGAGGCCATGGTAGAAAGATATAGATGCCATACATGATGGAAAGGCAAATACATATGCTATTAAGTAGCATGGATAGGTATATATATTATTACCCTTAAAAGGTGAAGAGGAAAGAAAATATGAAAGACTCATGATGATGATGATGTAGTGTTGGAATCAAGCTATGGAAGGTTTAGGATTGGTCAAGGTATCAGAAAAGAAAGTGAAGAGTGAGATAACACAAGAATGCAAGCATGGCAGCCAAGTCCATGAAAGAGAGGATAGCAAGATAGAGTTTGACATAGAAGCTAAGATGAAAAGAAGATGGTTTGGATATGACACCAAACAAGTGAATAAAATTGAGGATAAACTACTTAAGAAGGAGTAAACCCATGAGGAAGCCATGAAGGATTCAAATATTGTTTCTAATATGTTGATTTGTGAAATTTTAAGTATAGAGCAGGAAACAAAGAAATGTATGGTTGAATGTTTGAAAGAGAATAATGATCACAAGAAGCATGTCCAAGAGATGGACAATATACAGTAGCCCTATGAAAGAAATCAAGAAGAAGATATTGTGAAGATGAATTTGTATCCCATTGATGTCTAGGATTTATATATCAAGCAATATGTTGAAGAGGTACATGAGAAAACTAAGCATGTATATGAGTATGAGGTCAGCAAAGGACAAGCATAAGTAATGGATGAGATAGAATGGGAAGCACAAGGAGTATTGGTTAAGAAAGAGGAATGTGTATTTCCAGTAATGGCTAATAATGGAGTGAAGAAGAAGGTGGATTAGATTGAAGAAGAGGAATTTTGGATTACACTTGCATGGCAAGGAGGAAAAGGCAACAAATATGTTCTATTTAACATTATTGTTTCATGTGTAGGTATAAAATTGAAGTAGAGGAGGCCTAGCTATGGGGCCCAAGAGCATGTACACATCTATGAGAGGCAAGTGGAGGTAGATAAATTTAATAGGATTTCATTTCATGTAGGCAGTAGCATATACCAAGTGCATCATTCCATACATGTGGTAAAGATTCCTCAGCTTGGTAGTATGATGTAGGGGCATCACTTGAGGATCCCAAAAAAATTTCCCTTAGTTTGGCCTATTAGGTGTTTTGACATTTTTTATGAGTCATGGTTAGTCCATTTAAGGAGTCTAGAGTGTCTAATGGTGTATAAAATTGAAATTTTGATATTTCCCACCAAAAGTACCTTTTTGAAAATTTGAATGTTGTAAGCCAATGCTAAGGACTTTTAAGCATTTATGGAGTTGGAAAAAGTTGTTAAACATGTCTAATTAGTTTAGCATTGTAATATGTACTTAAATTTTCATGATTTCAATGTCATATTACTATAAGTGTCATATCAGGTGAAAAACAAGAAAATACAAATGTTGACAAGAGACCCTCTATGTGGGAAAGCTGATCAAGAATCATTTATGCACTTTTTTAGGCTTATAGGGAGTTAGTTTTAGATAGTAGGAGAGGAATAGATTCAAATATAGATTATGTAAATTGTATTGAAAGACTAGTAATAAAGATATGGTGATGTTTTTGATAACTTTGTTGTAGAAGGAATAAATAAACCTTATTGAGGTCAACTAGTTTTATCTTTAACTGTAAGTGTTTTGTTTCTTAATCGAAGAATGATAATGGATTTGTTTTCCAAAGTATGAGATAAATTTATTACATGATTATTTAAATCAATTTTTAAAAAGGTATTTTGTAAGGAAAGGGAATATGGTGAACCCTATTGATATTGTCTTTTAAATGTAGACCCTAGTACTGGTGTTGTAGACTATGTTTTATGTATTAGAAATTCAAAGATATTTGGAAATGAATATGTGTGTTCTTGAAAAATTTGAGAATGTGTATTGATGGGATAAATAAAATAAATGATAATTCAATCTTTGATAATCAGAATTATACAAACACAACACCATGTTTCCTAGGTTGTTGACTGTGAATGGAACTAAGAGTTCATTACTATGCATGAAGTGGTGTAGATTCTAACTTGACATTGTGTTTAAAAAGAAAATATAAGTGGTTTATATTTGTGAAGGAGTGAACTTAAGATAAATATAAATAACCTTTGATGATCTAAACCTAAACATGAAACCCTATTTATTTTTTTGTAGTAGATCTTTAATAAAGTGACAGTGTATTGTTATTTTGGAAGGATACATTCCAGGAGTGAGTAGTAGTTGACCTAAACATTTTGGGAAGCATGATTGAATTATTTTAAATGTTTTTGAATCTTTTGTAGAAACAATAACAAGGTAAGAGCTATTAAATTTTATAAATAGACTTTGCAAGAATGACCCCTATTTTTGACATAACAATCAATTTTTTGATGGTTTAACAAGAAAGTGACCTCTGAGCCAGTGTTGAGGTGTTTATTAATGTATAGGTAATATCATTTAATGTAAATGAAGTTTTTTGAATCCTATATTGTTTGGGTAAAGTGTGGGGTTGATTCTTGATAGAACTCAGATAGTATAATACCATTTTGTGACATAGTCTAGTGTAATTTGAAGTGGAAACCTTAAACAATGCTTTGGAAGGTGATATATAAGGTTTTTATAATGAGCATGATGTTTGAGGACAATATGTTTGAAGTCTTGAAACTCAATACAACACACATAATAGAATGTTGTTTACTTTCGACTGTAGTAGGACATTAGGAAACCCTAAACAAGGGTTTAGAGAATATAGGCAAAACTAACCTTCCAATTTTCATAAAACTTGGTGGAAATATGTGATTTAATGTGAGTAAATATATTCAATACTTTTCATATATATTATGTACATTACCATACATCCATATTGGATTGTTTGTAAATCAGACCCTAAGAGAACTAATTCAAGGTAAGAATGACCTATAGAAGGTGTGAAAAGTGGGATAAGATAAGAGGTGAAGGTCAAGACTTGGTAAATATATGCAAAATAATAAAGGTTATTTATAATAGTCATTAGTTTGTTAGGGTACACATGTACTTGTTTGTATAAAAAGGGTTTGGAGCAAAGAAGAGTTACAAGGACTATTGCAAAACAAGACAAAGTTGTGTAAGAGAGAAGTTTGAGAGTTGTAAGGTGTTTGAAAGTAATGAAAGGTGTTGAAAAGGTTATGAAAAGTAATTGATAGATTAAATATACCCTATTTGAACTTATAAATTAATTGAGTCCTCTTAAGAGAGAATTGAAGAATAGAATTTTGCACAAAGAATTGATCTAGTAACCATTGTCAAAGGAGACTGGATTAAGAAACAAAGTTCAAGATGTTTTATTTGTATATGATCTACATAAAAAACATTCAAATATTTCAAAAACACCTAATTTATAGATTGTATGAATTTATATGCTTACATTTATACTACTTTATAGATATTGCATTGTTAGGTATCCTAATATAGTTAGTTTTATCATATATGTATGCTTCACTTATTATTTCCAAGTGATTAAAGATTACATACAGGACTTTGGTCCACTACATTGATCCATAATTTCTATCATATATCCACTAGGGGCATATACATGGATCTAGGTTTATAAATTTGATACATATGCCCACTTGAGGGCATCTCATACATAGTTTCTACTAATAGGTTCTATCTTTACATACTATGCTTTATAGTTTATGCATTCATATATATTGATGTTGATCATTGCTACTCATTTCTCAAATTTTTTACCAACTATCATTAGTTACTCTCAGTATATGTGTATCCTAACATTTACATAGATTTATACTACATACTTATACATACTTTCGTTTCTAGCTTTCCTGTTATAGACTTGATTATGTTCCTATGATTCTTCCATCTTCGAGGGCATTTGAATAACCCATTATTATTTGGCTCTATTTCACTTATATATTTGTATGCCTTGGACATGTGCCCACGTCCCTTGTGTATGATTTCTTGATTCTATATGCATACATTTAAACATTTCCTTATATGTGGTTCTAAGCCAAATTGGTTTTTTTTTTTTTTTTCATAAGTGGACATTTGAATATGTCCTTGTATGTCTTTATTCTCATATTTAGTGACATGTGCCCATGTCCCTTGTATTATGGCCCCTTGGCCTACCTTTACATGCCTCATGTGATTTTATGTATGATTATTTGTATGCTTATTCACCATGACACTTGTATTTTCTTGTTACACACACCAATTTTTGATGCCATGAGGGACCTCATGCATTTACCATTCCTACTTGGGTGCCATGACGGATATCATTCCCTATCTCCCTAGGTAGCTACTCAGTTTTTTTTTAAAACATTGATTACATCAATCTTAACATCATTTTTCAATGCTATAATACAACATACATCTTACATTACCTACTTATGCTCAAATTCATTTACATTCTAATGTTATGTTTGTATATTATATCAGAATATCATGCACATGCTTTGGCTAACACATTTTAAAGAGTTACTTCTTTTAAGGACACCTCTTACACAAGTTTCACAACTACCCTCAAAAGAGGGTGCATTCACAAGGGTCTATCACAAAGATCAAGCTCCTACTTTGTTGTTCAGAGGAAAAAATCAACACACAAGCTCAGTTTCATAAATTAGACACAAGGATGACACGAGAAAAAATAGAGACTCCAAAAATATTTTAGAGCACCTAAATTTTAGATTAGGTAGACATTAGTGCCTAAATTGGAACACTAACACCACAAGGCACTACTATCCACTATAAGGTGTTACTATCCAATAGCCCCAGCTTTAAGATAGTCTAGATTAGCTAGATAAGTACACTAGGTATAGTACATATTTACACAAATACAGTCATACATTTTATAGTTGTGTTCAAATATTGCTCAGATACACTCATTTCATCTCAGATTCATACCATTTGCTCAGATTTGGGGTATCATGTGTGGCATGATCACTCCCACATTTAGTATAGATACATAGATATAGTTATTTACATACTTAGTCTAGAATTAGTATACTCGGATATCAGATTGGGAGCATATCTGTGGCACATAGTTTCCATATAATCAGGTACACACATGGTGATCACATGGAATGGAAAACTCCACATAATTATCTACATTATATACACTTATTATTACATTCTAAGTTGTCACCAGATTCATTCCTTACTCTATTTATAGTGGTTGGCTTTCTCAAATGGCCTAGAGTCACCTAATATACCTGAGTGGTTGTAGAGACAACATACACAATGAGATATACTTAGATACTTTCAACACTTTATGAAGTTTAGTTTCATATGCATATAATTCACATGGGTAGAAAATGATGGAGTCATGGCCTACTTGAGTTCTTGAGCCACCCACATGAGAGTGTTAGACATACTTACAGCCTTATCGAAGCTATTCATGGATCAAGATCCACCAAAAAGGGACGAGAAATGATGGAGTCAAAACCAGATTAAGTTATTGAGCCACCCATATGAGGATTGATCAGTCCATCAACTTAGTCCAATCTATTCAAATATATGATCACTATGTACATTCACACATGCAGGTTATCACCAAGTTCATGCGTTGGTTCACATACCCAATGAGGTGTATTCATTCAGTTCCTCTCTCTTTACTCATCTATACTCAGTCACTTTATTTTAGTATAATCTTTTGATTTTGATCATTTCTTAAGTAAGGACTAATTTTTACATGTTTCATTGTATGTCATTGCTTTGGATCGTGTTTCATGTGTGCAGACCCATATTCACATACTCAAACTCAGTTACATAGGCTTCACTTCCAAGGTAAGTCTAGGTACAATTACGTTTCCTTTATGCTAGTAATTTTGCTTTGTTGCATTTATAGCATAAAGGGTGGTACAAATGTAATCACCTACAAGTGGTACTTAGATACTAAGAGTGTCATTTGAGTTAGTCTATTCCTAGTTTAGCCCTAGACATATCTTAGAGCCTTTTCCACACTTTTTAATTCATTGTCTAGACCATAGATAGTTACAAATAGCCAAAACATAGTCCCAAGATAGCTTTCTCAGATCCTAACTTAGTTTTTCTAGTAGTCTACCAGGTGGACATTAGCACCACATTTGGGACACTATAGCCACATGGTGCTAGTGTCCCCAACTAAGTGCTATTATCCTTTGCCCTAACTCTCATAAATAGATACTTATTAAAATGTGTGCCCCTCCTAAGGTTAGCCTAAACACATTTTATTATATGTGCAAGCTACTAATCTCTATAAATACAAGTCTATTTGAGCTTTATTCACTAGACGTAAAATAGATGCAAAAGCCTATTCAAACAAAAGACAAGTTGAGAAAATTAATGTATTTGATCCCTATTTTCCCCTACTTATGCATAATACCATATACAACATCGTTAAACCTATATTTCAAATATTTCAAATATCAATCACATTCAAGGCATCCATGTCCTCTCTCATTGTAGCATTCACTTGCACTTGTATCAAGAACTAGGTGGGAGAAATACATCAGGATTGATCCCTCTTAAAAAGTGTTAGTATGAAGGAAAATCTCTTCACAGCGGGTTATTGAGGATGTCCAACCTATCTTACTAAGGAACAGACATTTTCAGCTCATGCCATACTATCAAGGAGGATTAGGGTTTACACACTATATCAAGTTTTCTAAGCACAACATAGTGCTCCACATTTCATGCACATAGGAACATGACCTAAAAACATAGGCAAATGTACTCCTAGAAAATAAAAACAAACCTATAAAGAGGACACTAATGCCACTTTGAGGATACTACAGTAACATGACATTATTATCTAGGTGGGATGCTATTTTCCAATGAGTAAATAGATCCTAAGACCCTATAGATGACATGCAAACCTATCCAAAACTCAGTTTTGAGAACCTAGATCATTTACAATAATCAATTTCTAGTTAAGTCTCTATTTAAGCATATATATTACTATTTTTAGAAAGGTAAAGAAGATCAAAAGGCTTAAAAAAATAGTACTTAATTATTACATATTATTTAACTAATCTAGATATCTCATCCCTTTAACCAAACATAGGTTTTACATAGTTAAACCCTAAAATGTTAAACCAAATTGAAACTCTAATCACTAATCATAAAAATATACAAAAAATTAATTCATTAAGAAGGATATGGTATCCCTCCATTATTATTATGCCCCTCTTTTAGAATAAATTTATAATATGACACAATATGTTTCAATAAAAAATTTGGATGCAAACCCTAATCCATATATGGCTTTTCACTAGAATGGAAAATTAGAACAATGCAATATGAAGATTTCAATCTTGAATCATATTCTTCTCAAAACAATTCAATCCTAATCTTCAATAAATTAAATATTATTGATTTCAATTCAAATATCACTCTTAGCCTTTCACTTTTAATCATGTCATCTTTATGATATTCACTTGTTTTATATGAACTAATACACCTATAAATTTATAAACTTCTCAAATTTAAATTAGGATGTTGTTGGCATGTAAGATAACACAAATTAAGATGGGAATGATGGAAAAATAAGCACATAAAACATGGGAGACTCAAAATAAGTTTCAAAATGTCCCACAAAAAATGAAGTTAAAAACATAGTGATACATTTTTGGCATGCCAAAACTATTATGGAAAGACCTTGATAGATGTAAACTGCACTACTATGTTCCTAATCACAAACCCATAACAACATGAAAGTGGACTTAAGTATAAATTATAACTTTTTTTTTTTTTTCCAAAATTTTTGGAGAGATATGTTTTTAAGTAGACTTCAAATAAGTCCACTCCAAAAATTTATGAAAACACTTTGTAAAATTAACACAAAAATCATCACAATTAAGAGCCTTAACGTCAACAATATTTGTGACAAATTCAAGGAATTATTTATTGGTGAGTAAATTATCCGATGCCATTTGTTTAGGTTGAGAGATCTTGCAAAGACCACTAAAATACACCATTATAGGAATTTTTTCTCACATTATAAAAAATACATGCACTTTGAAAACATTTTAATAATGGCCAAAAAGAGGATTGCGTGATATTTGAAAATTCTATGAGTTAATGGTCAGCTTCCCAAATGGATGTTATTTAATGAATGTAGTGTTTATCCATAAACATTTGAAATAAATCATTATAAACATGGTCCCCAAACTTGATCCAATCAAGAGTATCTTTGAATTTTTCCACCTTATCATTGTATACATCTATAATATGGATGTGCTACCGAAGCATAACTAATTATAGTTTTCGTGGTTCATGAAAGGGTTAAATTCCATGTTTTAGCTCCAAAGTGAACATTGAGAAATTCAAATCAGTGGAGGTGGAAAAGTGTGATTTATGGTGGATGCATGTCAACTCTCACCCAAGATGCGAAGGGACTGAGTCATGCTGGTGATGTCACCGGATTACCATTCATCTAACCATATTTCCCTTATAGATGTGCCACAACTTCCTAAATATATTAAATGTGAACAAGAGTGAGGTCATGATTTAATAAATCGTTATTAATAAAAACCTACACCATTTCAACTTCGGGCCTTCTGCAATGCCATTCAGTGTGGAATTATATCGGTAGGTTTTTAGAAACGACAATATTTGGTAGAGCCTCCACTGACAACAAGAAATTATTGGCAAAGGATAATTTTATTTGAGTCAAAATAATTTCTCTATTAAGTATTTTAACCACTCTTTACGGTCCACAATGAATATTTTACCATGTGTATAAATTTAAAGAGGTGGAATGATATAAGTAATTTGGATCATAAAATTAAAACTTATTACACATATAATACTAGGTCTCTCATTCACCAGTTGTCTAAGGTATTGGAAGATGGCTAAGTTTGTCAAATGCCATCTTAAACATGTTAAAATCACTTTATTTAATTTAATGTGCATTTAAAAACTCATCAACAAGCTAGTGGTATAGTATTAATTTTTAATTCATATTATTAGAGGTATAAATAATAATAATGCCAAAATATTTATTTTAAATGTTTAATAAAACTTAAAAGCCCTTATTAAATTGATCACATTTATTTTTAACATAATATGACTTTTATTTATTATAAATTAAGGTATCAACTCTTGCATACCTAAGATCATGATTATTAGTAAAAAATACTATCAAACTAAAGAACTTTATTGACAATTGTGAGAAAAAATCCAGCCAACTTAAATTATTATCGTCATAGGAAATCCAGTTTTGAAAATTATTTTCAAAAATCATGCACAATATTATTTTTTGGTGGTTATATGATACCCCATGCATTCCATGAAAAATTATTCATAATTCACGAGGATCTAGGAATATATGATCAAATCTAAAGCCTCAAAGAGCACCATAACTATTCTATAAAAAATATTGTTGATTATTTTCCAAAATAATATGAAGTTGAGATGAACAACGTTTATCTATCATGTACTCTCCATCCTCCAACTAGTGAGGTTGACTGTCAAAATATCACACATATGCCTTGTGAGTATAAATCCTTTGGAGATAAGGTTGTGAATATTTAGTATCTCCTTGACTATTTGGTTGAGAAACAATGATAACATTGTTATCCAAGGGTGAGCTAAAATGCCTTGGTTTACATTTTTATTTGGAGGAGTCAACTTGGTAGTGGGAAGGCTCTCGAGAGGGTTGAATTTCTTCCATGACATACTTAGACATATCTTGTGAACAAACAACCAATTTAGGGTTTAAAACTATATTTTTTTATTTGGATACTAGCGTTAGGGTTTACAATTTCACACTTGTTTCATCTAACTTTTTTACCACTAAAGAGGTCCAACCATCCTCACCACTAGATTCATAATTTTTAGTTGAAGGTTTTTTAAATTGGGTTGGTTTGAGAAGTTCAGAAATAGAAATCTTTTATTTTATGTTCAAACGATTGATAACAAAAATAATCATTAATAAAATTAATATATAATACTATTTGGACTGTCGGGTGTTAGCTATCTAAATGTGTATGATCTCCTTAATTTTGTGTGAAAGTTAAACTTCAATATAAACCCATTTTTTACAATGAGCCTAATAAAATTTATTCAATTCATGGAAAACAACCTATCATATTTAAATGGTTAGATGGTCTAGAAAGTGTCTATAGGGCAAAGGAAAATCATGAAATAAAAATAACCCTTTGGTCATATTTTGGATGATGTCCAATTATTCCATAATAGGTCTAAGTACATTGCTACCAAATTTTGATCATATTTTTAAATGAAATTATCTCAATAAAATAGCCTATTAAACTAAATGTTTCTAACCATTTTCAAGTATTCTTAAAATTGGAAATAGGTAAATGAAAATCAAACAGATATTTAGAGTCATTATCTTGTAGAATAATTTCCAAACAAAAAATTTAAATTATTGACCAAAAGTGTCACGTCGAATAACTTCAAAATCAAGAGTGACAACTCCAATAATGATTTAATCTATGTGAAATGCCATTATATAAGCTAAAACACTCCCTGAACTGTAGTGATAAAAATGAAGCAATAAATACAAAAGATGATATTAAAATCAATAATTTTTAATAAAAAAGTGATTTAAAACTAAAGGTTAGTAAAACTTGTGTTCAATGTAATATGGAATTATTTTTATGACAAATACAAAGTGGACCCCAAAATTCTAGGATGGGGCCCACTTACAAGCATACCAAAGCACATGTTATAACTCTAACTTAAATGTGCCTTGCCATCCAAGTGGGTAGCTTCTGTTTTATCCATCTAATGCTTCCTTTTTGTGAGATTGTTTTTTTGTGTATAATTAATCTATTGGTTATATGTTAGAAATTGGACCAAAGATGCAAGTTATGCTGTAAGGGATGTCTCTTTAATTTTTTATTTTGGAATACGAGTGTTATATGGTGGGTCAATATTAATTAATAAAAGGTATTTGTCTATTTATTCTATTGTATTTGTTGACGGACTTTACAATTCTTGTAGATGTTTGGGTAGAGATTTTGTACTCTATCTTGTCTCCTCTTATTCTCTAAGTATTGTGTATTTGTTATCCTTCATTCTTCCATAGCACTGAAATGTAAATGTCGGGGAGATATGCAAGTATTTCAAATAATGTCCTTTTTATACTATAGTAAAGGTTAAGCCTTGATGATCTATGTTGCCAATATTGATTGTTTACTTAGCAAGAGTCGTTCCTTATGTTGTATGTATGGCTAGAGCCCATGCCATTTTGAGGGACATCCAGAAATGATTATCCCATGTAATAGGTACAATTGATATATGTGTTTTATTTTTGATATCCCATGGAGGACCTAAGTATTTTTTGAAGGAAATAATGACATTTATTGATAAGTCGGGTGGTTTAGAATTTGGATTGTAGACAATGTGTAAATTTTATCCAGTCGGTCCATTAACTAACCTTGCTTTAACCCATATATTAGATGTCAACATAATACTTTTTTCACTAGATAGTAGAAATATTAATTATGGTTAATTGTCTGTGTGGTTTGGTGTCTCTTGAATGTTACTTTATTTTTCTTTACATATTGAAATTAGAATGGTTTAAATTTTTTAAAATTTGTTTATTATGAAATATATCCAAGTTTTCAGTTTCATATAAATGTGTTTATATTTTAAATACTTGTAGTTATTCCAAAAGAATGAAATGTTTTTTTCTTGGCATGAGCATATTCTAGTCCTATTTTATCATCTCTACATTCTTGTTATTCATCAATAAATTTTTAAATTGAATTTATATTTTTATGCATCCTTGTTGATGAAAGTTTTTGTTCGATGTTACAATTGTTTCAAATGTTTTCCATAGTGTGTGACTAAATTAATTGCATGCATACATTGGCATGTCATTCATAGGTGGAATTTGACCTAGATCCCCAACAAGAATAATTGAACAACTAAAAAAATATTTGTTGTTTTTGTGAGGGAATACCTCTCATAAATGATCGTTTATTTTTTTAAGCATATTTGGTCCTATGAAGCTCATTTCATCATGAGTGAATTTTCAATTTGTCTCATTTTTTCTTGGAAAACTTCCATATCCTAACCCTCAAGTGCCTTCATTTCCTAGATAGGAATTTAAAGGCCTGAATGTATAGTTGATGTATTTATGTTGAATGTTGCTACATTAGTTGGAGTGAATAGAGTGAGGGAGATTTTTTTACATGTGATCCCATTTAGACCACATTTTATTCTTTCAAAAAAGTGTGATTTCCCTATACCCATTTTTACCTAAAAAATCATCTTCAGAAGTGGATCTTATGTTTTATTGTGGTCATGTTAACAATAATGTTGAATGTTTTTTATTGTTATTTAAAAACTCATTTTGAAATGATTGGTCTAATCACTTATTATTTAGAATTTTTATGGTTGTGCATTTGTATTCTAAAAATTTTGGCATTTTTATGTGTAGGTTAGGAAACAACTTAGTATGGTTCCAATTATGTGTGTTTTTGAAGTCTTAAAATCTAAACATTTCAATTTTAGTCATTGTGTTTTTATTGATGTGTGAATGTGTGACAAGAGTTCCCATTCTTATAGTTTCATATCCATTTTTATATGTTCTTGCATGTCATTATCATAATTACTTGTGTCACATATGTTATCATTTTTTTGTAGTTCTTCAATCAATATGCGATGGAAGGTAGGAAGTTCTTATTTATGTCCAATATGAAATAATTTTCTCTTTAGTTAAACTAATATCCTCTACAATGTTACAAAATGGCTTTTAAAGTAAAATATCTACCCAAAACAAACCTCATTTGATGTTGAATCAATAGGATAATAAATCTGGTTCAGATCTCTATAAATTAAACACTGAAATAATGAAGCTGAATCGATAACAAAGAATAATAATAATCACACTTTATAATATATTCAAAATTGATCTATTCATATGAGATATTTAAAATATATAGGAGGAGGCTCTCCTCAATACATGGTTTCAACTTTATCACAACTCCCTACTATTTCTCAACTCCTTCCTTATTTCTCTCAAGCTTATCTAATAGTGAGTTGTTCTCACAAGTCACGTACACCTAAATACAATATTTAACATAATAACTAATGTTCATACTAATATTTCCTAATAGTTCCCCCCTTAGTATGAACATGGGGAGAAACACCATCCTCTGTCTAAGCAACATACACATGTCTTAATCTTCCTTGCACTTTGATTGTGGAAACAAATCAATCAAGAAATGAGAACACTATCAACCAATCATGGGAACCTCCTTCATGGTGGCAACATGTATCAACCACCAGCCATGTAAAGGGAACTATATCAATCAAATATGGGAACATCAACCGAACCAATCAAAAAAGTAGTGGGAACACTCCTACCAACTACTTTTATGAAGAACATATCCTACTTTACTACTAATAGTTTGGATCTCCTGTACTATCACATTTTTAGGGGATTACATTTGTAAATTACATGAACAAGGATAGATTTTTGTTCTTATTTCATACTATAAAAAATAGCCACTACCGTAAAATGTTACCCTGTCATTAGTGGCTAATGAGAGGTAAAATTGTCCTCCATCCTCCTTTTTCCTCCAACCTCTAGTTTTGGACACTACTTCCTTAGTTGATGAAGTCTTGAATCTCATATGCATGTCTTTCTGAATATAATAGGATTCCCCCACAAAATTGACATATTCGATATTTGACTTAAGACATTGCATGCAGGGGATAATACATCCAGTCACAAAAATTATATTTTTGAGATTTTTACTTTTGACATTTTTGACAACTTGAACCCACTTAACAAAAAAATGACTATGACCATAAATAATAATAATTATAACATATAACACTTTTGTCATAAAACCGACTCTTAATACTAACACGTGATTCATTTTAAATTTCAACAATTTAAAACTATTTTTTTAAAAAGTCATATATATCAATTGAGTGGTCAATTTTAGACTAATATAAAACCCTAGCAAATGATACACTTCAAAGCTAATTTGACTATAATATAAACTATAACTTTGATAAACATAACCAAAAATACTAACAGATTAAAAAATGTACACATATAAAACCGTACGATTTTGTAGAAGCATAAATGCATATTTTCAAGGTGCGTTTCATGTGGATATCATTTTGAAATGGACTCACCGTAGTCAAGATATCTTCGGTTTGTATGGCGTATATGAATGACTTTGACCATAAAGATACCACGCAAAGCATTCAATCTAGACTTGAACTTGAAATTGTACTCGAACTTGCACGTCAATTTACAAAGTGGTTTTGCGGCAAAATAACCATTGGAGTTCAGCGAAGTTTGACAAAAGCTTGATTCAATGACAGCATATAGAATAGATGGAAGTAACAGATGTAATGCCTTCGAAGAAGTATATAGGTCTGTGGCCTGACCTTGAAGGAGTCTTCAAATAACTGTTGCGCTATCTGAGGCCTTAAGATGTTTTCTATTCCAGCATCAAGATCCGACTCAAATAAAAAATATTATAAATCTAACCAAGTGATGAGGCAGTTTTATGATACCTAGGTGCTATAATGGCTAGATGTTCGTATGAGTAGCATTGAAATGACATTGACGTGCTAGTACGCATGAATGGCGAAGACATGCACAGATATTCCAACGCTAATTCTTGCACTTGGTACTTCAAACACGCTGACTACAGTTCCTTCCACATTGTAAGTCACCTCACACTACATCAACCACGAACAGCTTGCAAGTCATTTAATTTCGAACTTGGGATTTTTATTGAAGAAATCATAATAAATGAAAAATAGTATATCTGGTAAAGCCGTTGGTGGATAAGTAGACGCTAGATATTCCAAAGGGAAATCTATGCATGTCCGTCGTTTAAAATTACTCCAATGCTTGATACACATTATTTGACTAACAATCTACATTCCTTCGATTCTGCAAGCTGATGCAAATCAGATTATTTTTATTGCTTTATAACTTGGAAAATCAATTCGCAGTCGTTGTCTTTAGCAGGAGGAAATGAACAGATGAAAATGCCAATGCATTTGAGCAAGCCACAAGCCAAAAATGGCACAAATAAGATACAATATACAGTGACAAACACTTATTTAGGATTGCATATAAAAAATACGCTCAGGTCTGTAATGTGCACATAGTTATCACCGCAATTTCTGATGCGCCAGAATCTCCAAAACCAAAAATATAAAACCATCCTAATATACTATATAAAATCCTTTTTCAAATGATTTGAAAAAAAAAAACATTGGTGAGGAAATCGCAAGTGTTTTGACTACCCCTATAAACAAATCATTAATCCATCAGCAGAATCTCCCCCTCTGATACCAGATAATAAATTTGGATCAGATCTCTATAAATTAAACACAGAAATAATGAAGTTGAATCGATAACAAAGAATAATAATAATCACACTCTATAATATATTTAAAATTGATCTATTCATATGAAAGATTTACAATATATAGGAGGAAGCTCTCTTCAATACATGGTTTCAACTTTATCACAAATCCCTACTATTTCTCAACTCCTCCCTGATTTCTCTCAAGCTTATCTAATAATGAGTTATTCTCACAACTCAGGTACACCCAAATACAATATTTGACGTAATAACTAATGTTCATATTAATATTTCCTAACACAGGAGGGATGAAAGAGAAAGGAGTAAATATACAAACAATGGCCGGAATCTTTTTTCATTTCCATTGTGTAGTGCTACTTTGATTTATAAAAGACCAAGCTTGTAAAACCTCAATGAGTGGCAATGTTTCTATAAAATAAGGGCTATTTGTATATGCATCAATGAAGGATGGAATTGGATTCGTAGTTATCATGCCCTGAAACAAACGTTTAAATGTTTTTTCCCCAACAGACAAGGTAGAAAGGTCTAGCTACAAACTATCAGTGGTAGTTTTTGTAGCATGTGGCACGTCTCCTCAACACCAATGTCATGGTCAAAAATAGATTGTGAGGAAATTGTTATACACAACCATCATAGGGCCATCAATTGTAATTGTAGTTGGTATTCTAGTTAGCATATGCTACCAATTTTCAAATTTGTTTTCAGATTTTGCTGCATACTTGGAAATATATTTGAGCATTATGTATTAGGAGATAAATGGAAGGCAATCAATGTTTACATACCACATGGATAACATGTTTTCATTTTGGATGTTTATGTTGTCATCATTATAGGTTAGCACGTAGCTTTTATGGCCTTGTCATTTATGAACATGGTTGATGTGAATTGTAATGGCCATGGTGCTTAATATCTGCATTGAAGATTAGTGCCCATCTTCTTTAGACACGTAGAATCATTTCATTTGGTGTGATGCTAAACTCGATTTACAAACTCCTTATAATATTTTTGTGCACCAGCAGTAAGTATTTCAATTGTGGTGAAAAAGCATGGATCATCAAGATTAGAATGGCGGATTTGATTGTCTCTGTTATTGATACCATGTGGATTCCATGTTAATACATTATGATCAAATAATTCCTTAGTATAATTTACTTGAATGGTGTTTTCCCAGTCCAATGTGTTCATGTCAAGGGAATTTTATAACCATAGAAATCCATGAATATGTGCAAATCATTTGTGTTGTCATTTTTCCTTGTATATGAGTAGAATTTATGAATTATAATCTTTAAGGAATTTTAATTTGTATTTGGACTCCTAAAACATAGTTTAAATATTAATACATATACCAGTAGTCCTTACTCTTTAGATGTTTTTCCAAAATTTCTTCATGAAATATTTCAAATCTTTTATCCATGTATAAAGATACAAGATATGGTGTGCAATAATTTTTCTATTCCTCCAATGACAGCTATTGAAAGTGAGTGTTTGAGGTGCTACTAGCATGATTTTGAGTAGATTTGGCCACTTAGTCTCAGTTGCACTTAAGGTGAAAAATAATGTTCAGAATACCAATTGTTTAATCATATTTTTAATTAATTTTTACATTTAGACCAAAATAAATGTGTGCCTTGAAGTTCTGATCCAAAGCACATTATTTGATCTAAAATACTTGTTGTTAATAAGTTTTTTAACTAAAGTTGTAAGCTTGAAATTATTGCTAGTAAGTTATCCTCAATTGTTTTTGCAAATATTACTCATGTTGTCTAGCTCTAGTGGTGAATCATTAGGTTTAATAAGAAGTATCAAAATCATGGGTGGCCACCAAAATAATAGTCTTTATATCAAAACAAGTGCATAACATACTTGTGCATTTGTAATTTATTATTGTGGGGTTGTTGGGACATGGTAACTCCTATTGAAAAAAGTGAAGGAAATGCTATAGAGAATCTTCCCTCAGTGTTGTATTAATTGATGGGTGAGCTACTTGTATTTGGCCAATGACTTACATATGAAATCCCACCATTGGAATTGTCCACATAACTTCATATTTGTTTAACTTATCTTCATGCATTTAGAAGAGATGTCATAAAATACAATTTTTGGTGATCATCTAAATTTAGAGATGCATTTTTTTCATCAGAATATGTATATATATATATATATATATATATATATATATATATATATATAATTTGGAAGTCTGTAATATTTATCAGATATGGCAAAGGCTGGAGGAGATATCATTAAGCTCATATGGCAATGCATTGAGTGCACAATGATCAATTTAGGTGTCTTTATAATAGGGTTCATTTTCCAATTTGTATTGTATGGCTTGCATGACATACAATCTACTTGAAAAGTAGTCATATGGGTTGTTCTCAGAGCTGATCATTCTTAAAACTACTATGTATAAATCCTTAGCTCAACATGGTAGGAAGTTCACAATATAATATATATTGGGGAAAGCTTATAGTGTGGCTATTGTTTTTTGCATTGTCCACCACATGCATGGACCACGTGAAATATTGGATTTACTCATGTAATAAATTTATTCAACTTGAGTGAGGTCAAATAATATATTAGGTTGCATACATTGGTTCATTATATTAAAATTAGATAAAAAATGGCATTCCCTTTCTACAATGCACCTACAATAAATTTGTTCACCATGGAAATTCTTTGTTTGAATACCTAGATATAATTCCTTGTAAATTAAGCATGAATGTGTTAAGGAAATATGATCTATTATATCATGAAATCCTTTGTATGTTTTTTTTGGTATCTTAATCATGTAATCATTGGTTTAAATGGTATTATATTTGATGACATTTATTGATTTGGTCCTTGCATACACTATAAGATAAATGATTTTTTTTATTTTTTTCTTCATTATCCATAGCTATCTATAATTATCATGGAGTGTAAGTTATATGTCATATTTTATAAAGTGTTATACGAAGTTATATAGATTTTGTATCAATGTAATATGTAATGTAAAGGTATAGAATCATTGGAAGTCTAACAACAACAAAAAAAATTAATAGTTAGACCTATTATAGAGAATGCAAATGTAACATGTAAAAAATCATGTTACAAGTAGCATGTATTTTTTTATCACATGTAGCAACTAAGTCACATCAAATACATCGAGTAGAGTTAGATATGTTCCTTCTCATTCTAAATATATATTTTAGTTGATAGCGTGAAATGGCATTTACAAAAGAGCACTTTCTTATAGTGACCGTACTTTGCACATTTTAATAAAATATTATAAAAAAAAATTAATTGTGTGATTGACAAGATGCATGTATGTAAGAAATTTATAAGTAAATATATGTGCTAAATTGCATCAAATTCATCAAGTAAAGTTGCATCTTGTGGTGCCAATTCATCTTTACTTGCATTTAGCATAGTACATTAGATTTTTTCTTAATCATTCTACACTTATAGTTTTGTGGTCGGTTTGAAATTTTAATTGACAATTTATATTTGATTTAATATTAGAGTTGTTTCTTGGTTAAATTAAGTCATAGTGATGTCATCTCCTTAATTTTTGATGATGTCAAAGGTAAAAACCTACCCTAAAATACTAGCATTTGAGTAATTAAGTAGAACTTATTTTAAAGAATTCTACCCCTTGTAGTCCAGGGTTTTTTTAAGGATTTAAATATATAAATTAAATTTGTAGAACTATTTCAGTGCATTCTACTCCACACATCAATACTGATGCATCTTCAATAGCAATAGCTTTCCCATAACTATCCAATTTTTTATAATGTAAAATTATTATACATGTGCAGAGGAGAGATCATTTTTTGTGGGTATAGATAGTTTCTTATAAAACAAAGAGAATAAAGGATAACAATTAGTTATAATTTGTATTAAGTGTAATCAATGCAAAGTATTTCATGAAAATTGAATGTGAAAGTATCATAACATATTGGTTAGTAGCTTGAATAACTAGATTATATTTTGTTGTGTAGCTTTTATATGTTAAAAAACTTCTTGATTTTAACATTTTAATATGAACTTTAGTGGTGTTAAAATAAAATATCTACAAAATGTAGCATTATAAATATAGAAGAAAACCATAAGTAATAATTATTTAGTATGACTTCCAACCCACTATTGCACTCAACAATATAATTATCACCAAATGTATGTTAGGGAAGTATTGTGAATCTTCGTACAATCCATTTGTGTGTCCTTAGGCATTTCAAAAACACTCTTAAGGTATAAATCAATGGATATCTTCACATGGGTGAATATAATTTTCATGTAAATATAGTCTACTCCTTGATATCTATATAAAATACTAGTTTCTACTACTGGCTATTAACCATCACTCTTCTTTCAAAAAATTTAAGTCCATTTTTAAGTGACAATAATATAAATATTATTTTTAAATTAAAATATAATCTTACACTTTTTATATCAATATGTATTTTTTATTTATTAGGGTTCATTAAGATGAAAATATTATACATAACTATGATAAATTATATTATAATTTAACATAAATTATCACAATAAATTTTATAAATAAATATAGTATCATATTAATATAATAAATATATGTATGTGTATATTACTATATTATAATATTATATAATGTACAAATAAAAATTGATTTAATTTCATAATTTGCTATTGGACGACTAAAATAATTTGGTAGAAGATACTAATTGCATTAAGACTCATGACATGTCACTGATTTATGCACTTGTTAAAATACATTATACATTAAATGTAACATTATAAATCTAGTGAAAAATCATAAGTAATAATATTGTAGTATGAATAATATATTATTAGTTTCAAAGATCAATATACATAACAAAGTAAAAAAAAATGGATTTCACAAAATTATAGGATATAAAGATAAAACTTATTATAATGTATGAGTTATGGGTTGTTAGGTCCTCCACTATATTTATTTTATTCTTTCTCATGAAGGAACATATGCATATGCTCAAGCTCCATGTGCGTTGCATGGACATTATTCATAAGGTCGATCAGGATATAAACATCTTCATTTTTAACAATTTTTTTTGCAATAGATTCATTATTTTCAACCTAGATATGTTTTTACATGTGGTAGATACATTGCATGCAAGTAATATTAATTGAGATATAAAATTAATGTGTGCATCTATTATGGTAACAAATGCAAAAATTTTATTATTGTTGCTTGTAGTTGAATACAAAATTTAATTTGTGTAGCTTTATGTATCAAAAATGGGACCACATCAAAGAAATATTTATATTGGACACATTGGTTCAGATGCATATAAATATCATCGATCTCTGTTGTAGTAGTTTCAAATGACTAAAAAATATTTATTTTTGAGGGGCATAACAAATGAATCAATGGACATTGTATTTGATATAATAATCAACTCATTCTAATAATCGATTAGGTCCATGCTATAAATGGAAAAAAAATGAATTTTAATAATCAAATATTACTATATATACAAATCAAGTATAATATAACTGTATAGAATACTTTAATGTTGGATAGATAACCATGATGTGTATCCCACAAATATGTGTCTTTCAATAATATGATGTTAGCCTCAATTTAATGTATCATAAATGTGTACAAAATTTAAAGTTAAATAAACAACTATGATATATATCCCTCAACCTATTTTTAATCACAATATGATTACTTGGATAATAATGTCAAAATAATGTAAGACAACTAATACCATAATTTCTAGTAGTATCCAT